>JAWQUT010000558.1:401035-428713 GCA_033807755.1 Ellobium chinense | reverse complement strand
CGGCCGGCCGGCTGGTCAGCCGGTCGCGCCGAGAAAGCAGTCGAGCGCCGGAAATAATAATTATTTTTATCACTTAATTGCGAACGTTTTTAACTACGAAGTTACCGTTTAGAACTGGCCGGAAATTGCTTGCTTGTTGCCAGGCTGGACGATTGGACTAATGTTGGCCTGTGTTTGGCATATATGTACATGTAGATCTAGTCTAGTATGCCGGAATGATCATTGTATATGTAACATACAGACTAACTTGATTTGCCCTGGCAAGATTTCAAATTGATTTGGCTGCTTTGTGGTCGTCACTCTGGTATACTGATGCTAACTTACGAAGGCTCCAGACTGTCACTGTCTGTCTCGTTAAAGTAGCGTGGCTTTACTACATGCAGGCTGCTGCCACCAGAATGAAAAGTGCGAAGAAACATAAAAAGCCGGCTGTGCCCAAACTTAAAGAATCTGTGCATGCTGTGTCAAAAACCCTTAAACTGTCCCTGATTCCTTCCCACTACAAGAGGGTGCCTTCCAAGAACCAAGAACATGTCTCACAGGACCCCCTTGCAAAAAGGAAGGCCAACTTTGAAACATCCCTTAAAGAGAAGCGGCCTTGTGTCCACGACATTAGGGTTTTTTCTCCAAAAAGTAACTTATTATTATCCAGGTCATAGTGGATGCTTTCAAAAGAAAGTTCAAAGCAGTGAGTTCAAAGCAGTATTTCCTTCTCCCTTTATCATGTTTTTTTATGTCCTCTTTCTTGCAGTTCAAAGTGTTGTATTGTACAAGATTTGTTACTAGGAAACCTTATGCGGAACACTGCATCCGCATTTTGAACCTCGGGGAAATTTTCCTGATTTTTTGCTCTTGGCCATTTACATCCCTGATCACAACTCAGATCTCAATGTGCCACTTTATACTTTTCACCTAATGCCACAATCTGTCTGCCTAACAGCTTTGTCTGTCTCTCCCCTCCCCTCCCCCCCCCCCCCCCCCNCCCCCCCCCCCCCCCTTCTCTCTCTCTTTCTCTCTCTCTCTCTCTGATTACCCATCACAGGTAGTATAGCATGACTTTTTAATTATGTTTGAGGAGCCAGAAAATGTGTTTCACAGAAGCTCATTCTCTACAAGGATTGATCGTAATCTCTCAGTATGTTATAGCATAAAATAGATACTTTACTAACTGCGTCAATGTTTTGATCATTCAACATCCTTACGAATTCAAACATATTTGGTTTTACCTTCATATACCATGGCAGATATTTTTTCCTAGCCGTTGAAAAACGTGGGCAATTAACTATACACTACAGTAATGTCTTCCACTTCACAACATTCTGGAGAAATTCGTTTCTTGTACTCTACTCTACTTTGATTCTTCCCCATTTTCCCCTCTCTGACAAGAAGCAATGGGAACCAAGTCTGATTTTTGTAAGGACATTTTACATCTTGCTATGTCGAGGTATTTTTCATCCAAATTCAAGTTTTAAATACCTAAACAATCTATTCTCACTACATTTTTCTACTTGACTATGCCAATCCTGTTGATACATGATACATTTCAATTTGTACAATTCTTTGTAAATCAAATTTGCATAATTTAAAAGACTCTCCCTTTTTTTCCTCGTCTATTAATTTCAACCAGCACTAACCCATTGCCGCCCTCTGGTCTCTTCGTGTGTATCATATCCCAACCCTAGTTCTCTAGTTCCTCCGCCCTTTCACATGCCCATCTACATTATCCAATGAACCTTTATCTCTCTTTTGATAATTAATTATTTATGGCTTTCAAGTTGGTGTTCAGCTGTCAGTCATCACTCACGATACAGACCTCTCGATGGGAGTAAGCGTTGTTTCGTTAGAGACCGACTTGAGGCGGTAAAGTCCCGTTACCATTACCAGGTGTTATCATGCCAGTCCTTGCTGTGTAATGCAGACGGCTAGGCTCATAATACAGTACTACTATATATCTAGTCTATCTTATGCTAGGCTACAACAGCTTCGTCTCGATGGTCTTATTTATCTGACGCCGTAAAAAGGCAGAAGTGACAAACTGATCTTGTTGATTAGAAGAATGACCGTTAAAACTGACAGGTCGAACGTAGCCGGTGATCGCAGTGCGGTGAGCGCAGTAACTGCCGACAAAATGAAAAAAAAAAAGTACTGGTCGCTGATGTGTGAACGGAACCTGAACGGGCTTGAAAATGAACTAAATTCAGATCCGTTCGCGAAAAATCACAATCGCGTTCACAAGTTCGCTCAGTTCACGAAATCGGAACTAAGTTCCGGAACTTAGTTTAAATGAAGGAGTTCCCACCAACCCTGCAAGAGGGTGTGTCGTTTGAAATTCTTATAGCAGTGGGAATGACACGAAAGGAGAGGAGAGGGGTCAGACTAAGCTGTTTCTTTCTTGTCTCTAGTTCCTTGTCTTCCCCTCCTTAGCGTTTCATTCTTCTTACACACTTGTAGTTTGTAGCCTGTTTGGGCTGTCAGAGTTACATGTTTGTGTAAGAGAGTGGCCAAGTGTAGTTTACCAGTCTATGCGTAATGTTGCAAGAGAAAGACATCGAAATAGTTACACTTTCACTTTTACCAGGAGTGTCCCAAAGGAGAATAGGGAGCTCAAACTCTCCCTCTGGCCGTCAACATGATCCACCTTAAAAATAAACGAATCTTGATTTTAAAGTATTCACATAATTGCTCAAATGACCTCAAATTGCTCATGATGCTTCGTTTTCATTAATAACAAAAATAAAAATTATTGTGGAACACGCCTCGAGATCCTCAGAATCTCAAAGAATACGTTCACGCCAATGGGCCAGTTTGGCGCGCTTGCAAGCAGGGTTGGGCAAGTTCGCTAAAAAAGCCAGATCACATCAAGATCAGATCATTATGGGAAAAATGCCCTTAGATCACGTTTAGCTCAGTTCTAGGAAAATTGTGTATTTTTCAGATCAGCTCAGTTCACCTTGATTTTTGCTCAGATCAGATCAAGATCAGATCAGTTCATAGGAGTAGAAAATGACTTCATGAGGATAAGCACTATGGAGCAGGCGACAACCAGCAGATCTACAATGCACATTTATTAATGCCAAATTGGCCCTTAAAAATGGTATCAGTCGTGGTTCCTTCATCTCGAAAATGTCCCCTAATTAGCATTTGTTTGTGCTCATCGAATAAAGGGTAAATATTGGAATAAAGTCGCCACTACAGTTTTACACTTCTTGCATCAGTAAAGACATCACCATTTCTTAATTTCACACTCCTCATCCTAACCTCAGAAGAAATAAAAATGCTGAACAAGTTAAATCGTGCTCTGGCCAACTGACAACTGACATTATGGCAACTAAGCTCCTGAGCAGTCATGAGAGGCTGAGCTAAGAAAAAAACAACAACGAAACGTGTGTGGAAAGTAGCTTCAGTGTATGTTTTGAAATTGAATTTAAAATTCATAGTCTACACATGACTGATAGCACACAATGTCAAAGAATATTTTTTTTCACTAAATGGGAGGTGGTGGGTGGAATTCCTGAGTTTCGCATGTGTTCATCCCTACCTACAGCTCCCGCCCCTCCAATCCTCTCCCCCTTCCCCTCCACCCACTCCACCCCATCCCGCCCCAAAGGATGCCGATTGAACCGGTGGTCCATCTATTATGTATACCAGACTGTCCAGACATACATGTACTAACCTACGTGACCAGGCCAAGCAATGAACATCTGACCACCATCTGGCGTCATTAAAAGAAAGGTCGCGCGTCGCAATCTAACGGTACAGACAGCCCGGTGCCGCCGCTGGATACTGGATACCCCGTGGGTTGGTAGTGGCAGATAAAAACGCAGTCCATGAAAGACTACAAAACGCGTGTTCGATTGCTTATCTAAGTCCTAAAAACATATTCAGTGCACAAGTCTTTCAAAGCGATGACGATAAAGTCTAAACAAGGCATACATCTGACAAGAAATAACTGAACATTCACTTTGTCATTCCTCAATCCAACTCTGCTAGACTGGGAGAGAGACTGCAGTGGACTGGTAACCTCACGCAAGGTTACATCGATGTAACAGCCATACTAACAGGCATGGAACTGGTTCGGGAAAAGTTACGATTTCACACACTAAGGCAAAACGTTGTAATGTCGAAATCTGACCGACGAAGACTTAGAGGGGAGGAAAACGCCGCGCTCAGCAAAAAAAAAACCACAAAACTGCTCGAGGTCGATATGAAGTTGTGAACTGAGCTGAAATGTAGTTAGAAAATTCCAGATCAGATCAAGATCAGATCAAACAGCCGAACTAGGTATAGTTCAGATCAAGATCAGTTCACCTAAAATAGCTGGTTAGCTCAGATCAATTTCACGTGAACTGATCTAAAGCTCACGATCTGAGATCAAATGCAAGCTTGCAAGCCACCTCCATCCCCCTTCCTTTTTCAGATACAGTACACATTCCTGGATCTGCGCCTGGTTACATCTATTCAGATGATGACATGCCTCTATTCTTATCCACTTCTATAGTCTCTGGGCTTCCACAAAAATGGTTGTGCGCTGTGCGGTTTTACTAAGTCATCGCGTACGCTCATGCAGGAAGAGCAAAGTCAGCGCGAAGGCTGAGCACCGCTATCATCAGTAAGACACAGCAATATGGAAATCCAAGATAGATAAGTCGTTATTCTCCTCACGTTTCACAGTGATTGTATTGTTTGCTAATCTTCATTTCAGCTTTACCATTTGAAGATGTAACTGGTATTATTATTCAGAAGCACTATAATAATATCACAAACATTTTGAGGAGAAATGCATATGCGGCAATACAGTCCCTTTAATTACACCAGATGCCCTGACCTGCCATATTGTTTCTACACAAGGGGCAAGCATGACTGTTGCGTCATGGAGTCGTGCGTCACTGTTTACCTCGACAAAAAACGTTGACCAGGTGGCTAAGAACGGCGGTTAGGTTAACAAATAAAGCTTGCAGCAGTTAGACAACCAGAAACGCTTGGCGATTAAAAAAAAAAAAAAACAACTTTATTTTGAAAAATAGCGGAAATTACAGGTACTCATTACATGTACCTTGTTTTTGCTGTGTGTAATTAATTAAAAAAGGCGTTACTTTGCCCCCCCCCCCCCCAAAAAAAAAAAATACTCTACTCATTACATAATAGAGCTAGCGAGTACTTGTAGCGCAATTGCAAGTACGCTGATTAACAGCCCTGGTTATAGTTTAACGGTCCAGTACGACTTCAATGATCACGAGGCACTGTTTACTTTCATGCCACCAAAAATTAATTAGTCAAAAAATACATGTCTCCATGCGATGTATGAATTTGGGAAGACGCGGTAATTTTAATTATATTCAAACGTGTCAGACACAGTATGGGTCTCTGACCTGTGTCTGTCCAATGAACAGAGACAACTACCCGCCTCCCATCCTTCCCCCTAAAGAAAAAAAAATACATTGGAGACAGGACCTAAAATTACCCAGATCGCAAAATGTCGGATTGTGAAATGCCTTGACCAGACTACCGAATTATCTACCTTTGTTTATAGGTTACCCCCCTAGATTCCATGTTTATGATGATTATGAAATACGCATAAGAGTCCAGAAGTCCAAAATATCGGTCAATTCAGTCATAAACTGTAGTTCTGCCACAAATAAAACATGTATTCGGCTGTTTTTCGTCAATCAACCTCGTATTTCGAGCCACTTTACTTCCTAAAACAGACAATATTATGACTCATTTTTGTAATCGTATTTTTGATTGGTGCTTGTTGTAGTTCCTGTAAACCCTGAAACCAATCATAAAGTAGTTCATATATTCAGCATGCCGACAGAAACCAAGATGGCCACGGGGAGGGGCTCACATAATAGGGAAAAGGGTGGTGCCGGAAGGATATCAATGGATACAGTCATGCCAGAAGCACACAGCAGTCAACATAAGAATGGACATGTAAATGGATTTAAGAAAAATGGAATTAACGGAAAAAACGGAAAACACGAACACGTAAGTAGATCTTTAAGGGTCTAGACTAGACTTTGGCGGAAACATCTCGCCTCTCGGGACGCTTGGCTTTATATAGTCTAGATCTAGTCTAGATCTAGTATAGATAAGTATAGTCATACTTCTACTTCTAGCTTGACGTCTAGATCAAGACTAGTCTAGGTCTAGATCTAGACATCTTGTTCCGTATTTGTTTACGACTTTTTAGTGCATAGTCTTGGTCTTGGTCGTTAGGGACAGGATTAGAGGTAGTCTAGGCACTCTAGGATTAGGGGAAGAACAAGTACCCCAGGGCCTGGTCTAGGTTTACACTTACGTCTTTGGCCGGTGTCGTTATGCACCTAAGGATTTAACCGCTTCTGGTGAAAGTATCAATTGATGTGGTATATATTGCTTTCCACCACTGGAAAGCTCATTTAATATACTGCTAAAATGTATTGATTGCTGTGAATTGTGTGAATTTGTGTTGGAATCACACTACACAGCTCTTCGAAGTGTAGGGCGTGTGAGTATGAGGTTGTTCTGGTTTGTCCGGGGTCATTGCACAACCCGCCAATACCGCATAGCTGCCAAGTGTCCCGTATTATACGGAACTGTTCCGTATTTTGGTCCATAATCCGTAAATCCGATATCAGCTCAGTGAGTCCGTATTTCGAAAACCCGTTCTAAACTCGTGTGCCGTGGCTTGTCGGCAACGCAATATTTTAACTTCCGATGTGCTCTTTTTGGCAATCGACGGTAAAGTTCGGTAATTGTGAATTGCCGTATGCGAACCGGATGTTTCTACCGCTCATTTCCGGTTCTGCCTACTACCTTTGTTTCTTTTAATTTGGGAGGTTTGAAACTTCGCAGCTATTTGGTGGAAACCCCCCCCCGGATTGGAAAATTGGGGATACTATCCGCCGCGACAGGGTGTTCCTTATTTGGATTTTTGAAACTTGGCAGCTATGATACCGTAAACATTATGGGTTTGGCTTGCTCCTTAGGGATAATGGGTCGTTTTTTGGTTAATAAATGTCCTGAGGCGTTGTCATTCTTCCCCAAACACAATGGAAGTGGATTTTTCTGTGAACCTTTTTCCAGGCATATTCTTTAACTAGTTATTTTCATGTAACCGTAATTTTAACATGTTTACCGTAAAAAAGAAGAAATCGGCGTGGGAGAGGTCAGGGGTCAAAGGTTTAAAAAAAATTTGACGTGAATAGGTCAGAGGTCAAAACTATGTGCGTTCATTCATGATAAACTTTTTTTTCGTCGTCATGAGAATTCGCAGTCCTACAGAAGTCAATTTTGACTTGACTTCGTTTGGGAAACGAATTGAAATTAAACACTATTTCCAGATCCTACCACCTCAGGAATATGACAAGATGATAAAAACACTCACCTTCTATTGTCCATTTATCACCAGCGAAGAATACTGAAGGAGAAACAATAGAATAAATTCACAAAAACTTTAATCACGAAGAAGCCGAATGCGCTGAAGGCAACAGGTGAAGAGGGTCATGACCTGCGTAATGACCCCGGCAGCGCAACATCCAGCGACAACAGTGTACACTATAAAGTAACAGTGTCTAAAAACATTCACACAGTGTATTGTAAAGGAACGTGGGAGAATTTCTGCGTGAACGCGCGGCTTTCTCTAACAACAGCACCGATTTAGTCGAAATATCAATCTAGTCCATGACCTGTCTATGACTAAATAAACTGTATCATTATCCTTGTTACGGTGCTATCCTTTGAGATAACCGAATGCGCCAGCTTATACTCATACCTTTTTTTTAAAGCATTTCATTTAAATATAACACTAATAGGTTAATTCTATCTCTTTCCTTATTGTAGGAACTTTCCATCCTTTTCTTAGAATTCTGACAACCAAATAACAGTACAGTGGAACTGGAACCAGCTTAAGCGGGACGGCTCCGTTCCCGACGAATCGTCCCTCTTAAAAAGTGGCCGTCCCGCTTAGGCGGACTATCCATTATAAAGTGATTTCTTAGCTAGTTTGTGCATTTCATTCAAGTTAAGGGATATCATTACTTGTTGCTAGTGAGGTGTGACAACGGAGTCAGATTTAAATTGTATCTATACTGTTTAAAATATACTTATTGCAGTCTAACTGCATTTTCAGTAGACTTGCAGAGGACTTGCGGGGAATGGGATTTTTGGTTGGTTTCAAAGAAGCACCTAAGCCTTCTCACTACGCTCCTTTGAAAATTAAAAAACAATTTCTTTTAAAGACCAGGACATGTCTACATAAAAGGAAAGAAATAATACATGTTAAAATAAAACTGGAGAGAATATAAAAGGTCTAACATCTCTGAAGTCGAGATGTTCGCCGTCCCCCATTCAAGTGATCAAAAATAATTTGGAATCAAATTTACATGATCGTAAACACCGGCAAAGATAAGCGTCACACTTCTCGCTCCACATCTGGCCAGAGCGCGACGCGAGCGGCGTGTGTCAAAAAGCCTTTACGCAATGCGAATGATGGTCAAGCCTATGTGAACGACACCTTGGCTGAGTGTTGTGCAATAGCGCAGGTAAGGCTCGTAAGTGTCAATCACTGCCTAAGCTGAAGAAAGGATAAAGTGTGGCTGACAGGGGGCGGGGCTTACTTAATCTTGATCCGTTGATGCTTGCGCGGGTTAAATGACCAGCGGCTAGGATGTCCGCTCTGATTCGTCCATGCGTGCGCAGAAGGGTCAACTGCCTGACAGAAGGCTATGGGGAGGTAGTGTCAATCACATCTCACGTAACGTAAGGGGGGTAATCAGGGCCGTCGGTACAAGCTTCTTTGTAGCTCTCAGGTTTTCAGCTGATGGATAAAGGTAAACAAGCACTGAGACACAGTACGATAGTGACAATTTGCAGCATTCCTGTCAAAAACAGCGTGTATATTATGGAAATCTGGCTCCAAGTCGTCTCGCTTAAGTGGGTTGCCGTCCCGCTCCCATGTATAGATTTAAATAGCAAAAATTCCGTTCCCCAGGCATTCGTCTCACTTAAGTGGGCGTCCTGCTCACGCGTGTCCTGCTTAAGCGGGTTCCACTGTATCAATATTTTAAAAAAACTGATCGGAAGATACTGAGCTGAAGGTAAGACAAGAACAGGCTGCCATATTTGGCACAGTATGGAAGTGTGGTCCTGACTACTTTTAATGATATCGACTACATGAACTGATGAACTGATAAAGCTTTAAAACAGGTATCGATACCAGAAATAAAACTGGTAGTTGAGTCCGGACTTCAAATATGGCCTAAATAAACAGCCAAAGACAATGGCATTTTCTGTGCTTACAGTATAACAAACATCCTCTGTAAGAGCACTAGTCTAGATAAAGGGACCATCCATAGGACTAAAAAACCAAATATTTTGGCAGTAAATGTTATTAGATGATAATGAAGTGAAAGAAAAAAAAAAGTCACTGCTTGTCACTGTGCAATTTCTGTCAAACATCTCTTTGGGAATAGTGCTTGGTATATCGCTGTTGAATTCAGTAAAGTATTTTCCCATTATATTCCTCCGTTTAGAGGACATAGAATTTCAAATGAGACCCACACCCCTAAACAGAGCTTATGTCTACCATTACGACCCAGTCCCTAGCACTAACCCTACCCTTAACCCTAACCCTTTGCCCATCAAGATAGGAGCATCAGGTGTGAGTCTCATTTGGAATTCCTCCTGTCTTCTTTTCAGTCTTTCTGTCGTATTGTTCATAAATCAACTGCTGATTGCATTGAAACTGGTATCGATACTAGTCATTTGGGTTCATTATATATTGATAAAGTGGTCAGGACCACACTTCCACACTAGTGCCCCATTTTTAACAGGCCAAGTGGCGTAAGCGTAGTTTGTAATTTTAGACTATGATCTGAAATATGAATGCACAGCCCAAAGCAGGATTCTAAAAATGCAGTTGCTCTGTAATGACTTGTATTAATTAAGTCCATTTTGTCTTAAATTTCTGGCTCCTAATTTTTTATCTATCAACAGTACCTATACATACAAAGCAATACATTTTACTCACTATTGAGGACATGAACAAAACAGTATCTCACTGACAGTGACACAGTGGCTAGATATAGATATCGTCGCTGCAGGATTCTAAACAGCTAACTCGTTCTTCAGTTATTCAGAGTTAGCTGTTTAGAATCCTGCAGCGACAATATGTATTCTTGTGTCATGCCGAGATAACAAATTTATTTCCCTCTGGTGTCAGGGCAGAGCTTACTGTGTCATGTCCTTGTGCTTTTTGGCACGTGGCACTCATGTCTTAGCCTATATAAAATGAATAACATGTGGCATACAAATTTTGTTCATTATACCTAACCGCTGCTGAAATAGGTATGTACAGGAAAAACTTCTCTGGGGTTTCAAACTTGGGGATGAGTGCAAAAAGGGAGATGAGAGAAGTGTAGGATGAAGGGAAGAGAAAGTAAGGGAGACTGAAGATAAAGAGTGGCTCAGTATTAATTATTCGCAATCTTGCTCTGTTCATGCCTTTGATCTCACCGTGCAAAAAAATGTGAGAAGAGGTAGATTAGAAAAGGAGGAGGGGGTAGATGGTAAGGCTGGGCAGCTCGATTCAAAAGATCGAGCCGAGTCGATCTTTACCTGCGGCTCGAATAATCAAGTCAGCGAATTCAGCTCGAGTCAAAAAGATCGAGTTTTGCTCAGATCTTTTTGAGTCGCTTTAATCTGGCTCGACTCAAGAATAATCGAGCCACACGCTTAGCGACAAGTTACCGCTGCAGTGACGCACCTCCTACAATCTAATTAGATCTAATTGAGATTGTTATATTAAGGAAGTGTTAGCAGTCAGTGACAGCATGAAAGGGCTGGAAGGAGAAGGATCGTGACTAAGCGTTAAAGTTTGGTTTGGTACCATCAATGCTAACTGGGTAACAAAGGACCCTGGTTTGTGAGATACTATGTGTGGGTGAGTGTGTGTATGTACGTTTATGCATGTGTTTATAAGAATGTGAACATTTAGGGTGCCAGATGAGATTCAGTTACTGAAGAATGGATAGGCCCTACCTATCCTAGACTGCTCTTTCAAATAAAATGAAACAATAAATGAATGACCGTAAAAAAAAATACCCTGAAGTAAAAATGAAACGGCCCCCAGAAGACAAAAGAAGGCCTGAAGAAAACAATGCTATTTGTACGCGTACTAATAATGTTTTTTTGGTTTTTTTTGGAGGAGGGTGGGGGTGAGGGGAAGGAGGGCAAAATAAGAACTGTTAAACTAAGGGAGGGAGGGCGGTAGTGGTAGTGGCGGAGAATAGAGGAGCACATGAGAATGTTGAGACTATAAAGACCCAGCCACTAGGAAGGTAATTTATGATGACCCTATATAAACAGATCGCTAATGCAACTGCGAGCAGCTACACTCGATCTTTAGTCGATCTTATGGCTGCATTACCAACTTTTACCGTGGACTTTCTTTCCCTCCCGTACCGAAAAAGCTTGAGTTTCAAAGATTAAGCGTTGATCGTGTTACCAAAAGATCGAGCCGAGTCGACTTTTCAAAATCAGGGATCGGCCCACCACTAGTAGATGGGTGTCATTCTTAGGCAAGGGATGAAGCTAGTTCCACTTGTACTTGCTGATTTGTTTTGTGATAGTTCATAACCAAAAGAGCCAGTTAAACTGTCTTTGTCCCAGCACCTCATTTGTTAGCTGTGACTTGAAATTACATTGATTCTGAAGATGACCAAAATGTGAATGGCTAATGCTGCTAAGTTCATTATTATAAAGACATCATTCCATACTGTGCTCTAAATCTTGTGCATTCACTAATCCCAAGCCTCTAAAGGAGAGCCTTATATCTAAGGCATCAGTGGTGGTGATAATCTAAACAAGGAAAGACATTTTTTCCTATTTTTTTGTGGTAATATGTAAAGAAATTCAAAGTTCACAACTGAAACAAGACAGTAAGCAGGTACAGTACTTTGTTGTTGCTGCTGTCGTTGTTGTTGCTGTGTCTTTTTTTGTTAAAGTTTGCTTTTGTTTTGTTCACATTTCTGCGCAGTGTTCAGTCTTTTTTTTTTCAGAAAGATTGGATGTGCATCCTAGATCTAGGTTGTTCTGAGAGAATTTTTAAAAAAAGAAAAAAATAAAACCAGATCTTTATACAGTTTTCTGGCCCCAACAAGGAAGGGGTGGATTATGCCTATGGTGACAGTGTGAAAACAGACTGTTTATGTGAGCCACAAAACTAGATTTCAATCTTTTGGCTGCATTACCAGCCTTTACAATGGCCTTCCTTTCCCTAAATAAGCCAAAAATGCTTGATTTTGGGAAGATCGAGCCAAGTCAACATTCCAAAAGGAGGGATCAAACCAGTAGCCTGGTCTCTTTCACCATTCAGTGGAAATGTCTTTGTGTCATTTGATTGTGGAGGAGAAAGGCAAGATTGCGAAGAATTTTCAGCTTTATTTTTCATATCCAGTCCCTTTCAATCTGACATATGTTTGAAAATAAGGTTAAAAAACACTGACTTAGTTGCATGTGATTGGTAGGCCCACTTCCATATGACTTCATAAATTATGTTAAGGATATTGACTTTCATTCACACAACTGGGCCCCATCAATAACTTAGACAGCCTTAAGCTGATTATTGCCTGTCCCCATCTGAAACAACATGTCACCGCACTGTGGCTGTTTATGATGTAATGGACATTGAAAACAATGCCAGTTATGCCGGCTTTGGAATCATGATGGCAGTTATGATGAAGTCGAAGTGACCATGACAATCATGACCTTTATTCAAAAGGTCAAACTCTTGAAGACCATTTTTCGGAACCATAAATTCCTCAGAGGAATTAACATTTATATGCAGTGTGACCAAACAAAGATTGCTGCCTGCTGGGAGTTCATGCTTTCTTTTTCACTTTTTATTTATTTATATAGTGTTCATGAGAATTTGTTGATAAGCAGCAATTATATCAGAATATAAGGCTATTCAATATATTATATATCAGAAATAAAGTCTTCATTGCATGGGGCATATAGTTATTGCTCAGTTCTCAAGCAAATTATGAAGTTTGTGTCAGAATTGTTATTGTACTTTCTTCTATTTAATCTATCTTTTTAGCTGCCATGTCGGTGGCAATGAAATCCCATTTGTTGTCTGAGTCATTAGTCCTAGGTAAAGCTAATAAAATGTCCGGAGTATTTTTCTCATTTCAGGCTTGACTCCAATAAACTAAGGATCAGAATACTGATTATTTGGTGCAGCTAACTGTTCTGCATTATTTTTGTGCAACTTATCCATTTTTGCCTGAAACTCTTTAGAATCTGAAATGCAACTTTCGACAGGGACAGAAAAGCCTATAATTGAAATTTCCACACCAAGAAACTATTAGTATTTAAGCAGGTGTATTTGTTAATTAAAAACAGATGTCGCAAATACATTAAAAAGCACAGCAGAATTGTACAAGTTAAGTACAACACGACCCAGAACATTAGATTCAGTTTTGTGAGTTTCATACTCTCTTAATATCAGATCTGACTCACAAATTTGCAATTGACAGATCAACTAGTTCCCTGAAATTAAATTTCATGTGGTTCCACTGTAGCTATGTAGTTGCTTGAGTCATGAATGCAAACAGGTGAGGTTGATTTTTTTGTTACATATTTTGCTTTTAAACCATGTACAGATGTCAAAATGGCAAGATGATTTTTACGAGTCATTCGAGGAGACACCCCTTCTGATTGCCATTCTCACGTATTTGGGCTATGGACTGTTAGTTATAATAGGACAGATACGAGACCTCATGAGAGCTTATGGGATTGAGAAGGACAAGAGCTGCACGGAGCCAAAGTTAGAGGTAAAAATTTATTATACTAGGTGTGCTGCCTAATTTAATTTTGAGAAAATTATTTTGTAGTAATTTATCAAGTTAAGACCTAGAAAATACAGCTTCAGAGGTGTTCCACACTCAATTCAGGCAGAGAGTATTCATCTTCTCCATTTATAACTCCTCTACATAGTTTTGCTAGAAATTTCAAATGTACATGCATTTTAAAAAATAATTTGCATTTTTTAAAATCTCATTAGTCTATTTATCTAATTTTGCAATCAGATATAATTATTAGATGTTCTATGTATTCCATGACGAACTACATGTACTCATGTTTTATGTTAAACAAAAATCTTATCTTTTTTTTCTTCTCATTTGGCATTGTTGTTCACGATGAATACTCGTGATGGAATACTGACCAGTAAAATTTACTAGATAGCTATTTGCCAGACTGCATATATTCTCATTATATTATAAGCTTATGTTCATAGACTGTACAAAAACAGTTAAGCAACAGCTATGATTGAACATGTAATATTTTCGTTCTTATCTGTTTTATGCTCTAATAAATGTTGCCTTTTTTGTTTGTGGTTGTGTGAGTATGAACAGGAATTCTGAGGTCAGAGTAGTGATGATGATTCCATATCAGAGTGAATTTCATATGAAGTGAGAATGTTGATAAGAATTCTTTTCAGCAAGCATGCCATTTGTAGTTCACTTTTTGTAAAATATCAGATGTTAATAAATTTGCAAGAGATTGTTTCAACATCTTGGCTTGATAATGACACTGTAGAAAGAATGATAGAAGGGTTTCATTTTCAGGTTGCCAATACCCATAAGTGGGAAAAGTTCATTATGTATGAGAACTCTAGAATTTGATTGGCAGTGAATGAGAGCTTTTACTCTTTAAAAATAATGGATTTAGAGTTCGACCATAAATTCCAGGCTTTACTGTAGTTTGTAATAAAATAAAAACATCACATTCAGTGGTTTAAAAATGTTGCACAATCTGTCACACGGGATAAGGGTAAGAAGTCTTCAGCAAGTTATCTATCACAAAAATGCCTTTCAGGAATTGGGGGGGAGGAAGAGGACAGGACACTGTTAATCTGAGCATTTTGAAAACATTTTTGTATAGGCCGATATGTACTACAGTGTTTGGCAGTGTTATTATAATTAGCCGCACTGAGTTCAACTAAAAATCTACAGTTTTTATTGTTTAGATTCTTACATTCTTTGTACTTTGTCTATGTCCCATTTTTGGTTTTGACTTCCCCACTTTTGCTCTTGCCCCTAGTATATATACTATTCTGGAAAAAGCTTGAATATTATGCTGTGCATTGCCTTGTAGTCTCCAGTACGCTCCGTCCCCCCACCTCCTGCCCCCACCCCGCATCCCTGTTTTTTTTTTTTGCCATTGCATATCTTTAATTTACATTATAAGTGACACAACAAAATTATTTTTAAAGCTGATCTCCAGTTAAATTTCAGTGCTAGCTTCGCAGAACAAGGAGGATAACATGTCATTTCTTAAAATTGTGCAGAAGCTTAATGATAGATCATTTTGGCATGTCACCATTGTATCAAATTTTCACTAGGATTGATTCCCTGGGATAGCTTCCCTTACCAAAGAAATAAACACAACCTGATGATCAGAATATCTCCACCTCAGTATTACATTGAGGTCTATAAATCTTATTGGATTAGTCAGTGATTTAAGTTTCTCTGTTTCATGGTACAGTGTACAATATTATTTAAATTATGATATTTGATATTATAAGTGAACAGCTTATTTATATACATACTGTTAGAGGTTCTCTTCTGAACAGTTTAGGAATTCATGTTTCTCTTTAAATTAGCAATAAGTGTCATCCTGCAGCCCTGTAATGAATTGGTGGAAAATAAGTGTGCAGAAGGTGGACAAAAACAAAAATTCTTTCCTCCAAAAAAAAAAGTTTTGATTTCATTCATGTGTGTTATACAAAAAGTAACATGGCTTGTCCTGAAAGTCTTTTCATTATTTTACCATATTCAGTTTATTTCTGTTCAACAACATGAAGTGCAATATCTCTGTCATTTGCAAAGCTCATTCAGATATATTCAAAATTTGGGACAAATATCTTTGCACACCACTGCATGGTAGCTCCCAACTCTACAATGAATGCCTGCTCATCAACAAAAGAGTTTTGTCTGCTTGACTTGTCGCTGGCATACCTATTTAGGCTTAATTCTTATTGTTTGTATGTATATTTTGTGTGTTTTGGCAATGGGAATGTAATGCCAGCCAGTTTATTATGGTTTAATTGTAATTTCATAGACTACGAAGATCCATGTTGATTATTGTTTACAAGGAACGGGATTTTAGACTTTGAAGAAGCACCTAAGCCTTCTCAGATTCTCCTGGTGAACCCAGTGAGAGCAAGGAAAGACACCATGTTTCAAAGAGCATTCAGGAAATACCGATGATCACATTAAGGACAAGGAATGTGTGAACAGCTAATGGGTGAGCTTGACTGGCCATGATGGGAGGTTGTATAACTACGTCTAAATCACTGCGCAGATAGTGAAGTAATGAAAGAGGGTTGACTAGTGGGTAGGTTTGAATGGTCATGAAGATTCATTATGTTACAGTGTCTATTACTGCGCCGATAAGCTAAGTAACAAAAGGTGACTGAACTACCAATCTGAAGCTCTGTAACATTACACCACTTATCACTTTGCAGGTGAGCAAAGTGAAAAAAAGTGGCAGTTATTGACTGTCCTTTAATACTTTGCATGGTCAGTAGGCTGGCAGAGTAAAACTGGCATCATGACTCTGCATGATAATAACAGTTTCCATAATATCTGTTAAAAACTGTATGAGGGTGAAACCCAGTCTGCAAAAATATACTTGCCTGCCCACCAGCTCTCAGTGGATGATTTTTATCTCAGGTTAGTAGTTTATGAAACCAACTTGTTCTTCGGGCTGACTGGTATTCTTACATTGGTAGTTTTAAAAAAAAAAATGTTAATACAGTATATTAAATTTCTCAGTCAAGGAATAAAAACATTTGTATGTAGACTAGACCTATGTTTCAGATTGACTTCAGTGCAGACCTAACCCAAAATATAAACAAGAGCTGTTTCAGGTCAATCTTTCTGAGTTTTTACAGACTGGGCTTCACTTCAAGGAGAGGTTACTCTGAATAAAAAATGTATGCAGTTACATCAATAGGGTTATTTGGGGATTATAATAACATGAGTTTCTTCTGTTGCACGATGTGGGGGAAAATGCGATGTGGTGCAGTTTCTGCCTTGGCAAGACTCCATTGTCTGAAGAAAAAGTAAATCCATTCATGTAGGAATGTTAAATTTCAAGCTGGAAAATATTAAAACACATGAATGCTGCAAGATGCGCCTGAAAATTTCGGATACGAAAATGAAGGTTAGCAGCAAGGTAGATGACTGTTTATTGAAGTGAAAAGGACATGATTCCCAAAGTTGTCATCAGATTTAGAATAGCCTGTCCTCTCGCAAAGTCTAATCAGAGCTTCAAGTTTTAAAAATTTATTTGTGCAGATTGAGGTTACAGAATTTTTTTCCAAATCATCCATCTCAAGCAGGATATCTTCACATGAATACATCCAATACAAAAAATTCTGTTCCCCAATAAATGATCATTAATATTATAGGATATCTGATAACACATATTCAGCTGACACAGATTCCGCTATATGTGCACAACTGCTTTAGCAGAGAAAAGTGAATGTTTCACTGATTCGTAATTTGAGTCTGCAGGACATGATTTGCAGGGTAACCAGAGTTGTCAGTTTCATGAATCGCTTTATCCAAAACAAAAGATTGCGGCTCTTTATTTTTTATTTTGGCCATACATTTTGGCTAATGAGGAGGCAGTGCTGTTCTTGAATGTGTTTTTGAATGCATTTTCATGATTTTTTTTTAGGCCTAGATGGAAACTGACATAGTTGTTGAATGACATGGATGTGTTTGCTGCCTTTTTCAACCAATGGAATTTCTATTTCCCAGCTGTTGTTTCATTGCATCACAAGACATTATAATCCATTCTCTTCTGCCATGATCTTGTAGTATGTTTCCTATGTTGCAATCTTTCCTGCATTTCCATCATTTCTACTTCATTAGTTAATCTTACATCCTGTTGAGCTTTATATCAGGCCAGATTAATTCTCGGTATATATTAGACCTGATCTTCAGTACGAAACCAAAAAACACTAATGTTTTTCTGCTGGCTTTGGGATATGGATGCACATGGCATCAATAGGTCCATCTGTTTGTAAGTCAGGAATGCTTCTGGAGTCTACCAGCAGTCTCTGCTTAGCACTATTAAGTATGAAGAGATAAGACTATAATCGGCTTTGGAGGGTTTGGACATATCAGGTTAACTTATGGATTTCCTAATACATGTACGGAAAGGAAGTTAAGCAGAGAGTTTGACTTCCTACCCAGGTGCAGCCCCTTTCTGCTCAACCACAGCTCCTGGGGTACATAAAAAAGAGTGACAGTTATCTACTGATCTTAAAGAAAATTGTAATTTGTGTTTTTGAAATCTATTGCTATGCTACGCTGTTAGGCAGATATGACTGTAAAGAAAAGGTCAGTGTAATATTACACAGAGAAACATAGTTGTAGCAGCATAGTCCATTTATCCATGCATAACAAATAGGAATTGAATATTTCTGTGTTGTGAGCAGTCAGTATCAGACATTGTGTTAGAAAGATAACCCCTATTTGGTTAATAATAATGATGGGCAAATAACATATATTTTTTAATTGAACGCCATCTTCCAAGTCTGGTCACAATCTGATTTTCATTAGAAGATGTTTCTTTTTGTTAGACCTCTCTATAAACTGACTTTTAGATTTGAATAAGGCTTCACAGCAAGTGACACTGATGTCATTGCCATTTGTTGAGACTTTAAAATATTCAAATTGTGTCTTATTCTCCTCTCTTGCAGACTCAGTTGTCAGTGTTGTTGAAGGAAGCTATGAACAAATAATTTTATTCCCTTAGAAATCCAAAGATGCTATCATTACAGGAAGTATAGCAAGAAGGATTGCCAGCATTTTTCAGAATTGCAATGAAAAGTTATTATTAGATTTAACTCATGCCAGGGTTATCAAAAGCAAGCCTGCAGAATTTATTTAGAAGTGACAGCGCACAGACAGATCAGCTTAGAACCTGACAGGTGGAAAATTAGGAAGAATGCTCCACTCTTTAGTTTTAAACAAAAACATCTCTTTAACAGATCACCTCAAATTTCTCAATAAAATCTAGAGGTTGACCATATTGAGCATTGTGATTTAACATCCTGTTTATGATTCCATCAGAGAATGCTTGAAATCATATCTTAGTTCAGACATTTGTTTTGTGCGTGTGCGTGCGAGCTTGAGTGCTACCGTTCAGGTTTTCAAATGGGACCCAGTAGGAGTTTGTATTGATTTCTTTTTAAGCACCCTACCAGTGAAGAGTTCTTTCCGCTTTGGGCGTGTCAGCATGAAGGCACACTGGGCACAGTCCATTTTCACTGCACTCTTTGTTTTCATTTATTTATGCGGAGCTTCCTGACAAGCATTGCCTAGGCATTTACTTGCTTTTTTTCTATCTGTGATTGTCCTCTGATCCAGTTTAACACTTGTTTTCCATTTCAAAATGATCAGATATATATATATAAGTTAACATTTGTATGACTATAAAATTTTGAGCTGTTTTAAGAATACTTTTCAAATGTATAAAATTTACAAGAAACTCTATCTTGGCTTAGTTCAGACTGTTGTCATTAAGAACCTCTCCTTACAAATTACATGCTTGGGTAGTAATGGCATTTTTTTAATTTGAGATGAGAAAGAAAACCTCCATATATATATATATATATGTTATAAGAATCTATTAAACTGTTTAAGATGGAAATTTCATACTGATTTTTGGTTCATCAAGGCTAGAGGGAGGAGAAAAAAAATGAATGCATCTCAATGTCTGCAGCAGCAACACAGATTCTCATTTGGCTTTTGCCCTTGAACTGCATTTATTTTGTGCAATCAGTAGCAGAGGTGTCGACAATAATCAGCTTTTATCGGACATTCATGCTTTAAAAGCAGTGTCCTAATATCCCAGTTCGTCTCTATGTGACAGGGCATTTAGCTCTTGTCACTTCATCACAAGGAAAAGTAAGTTCAGCATTTCTTTGACAAACTGTACATTCTGAAAAGAGAAGAAGAGTTAAAAAGTTTTGAGTTTTCAGGGCTACAAAGAACTGATTAAGGAATCATAGTACTTTAATACAATTTTTTTTTTTTTTATAATGCTTCATATGAAGTAGAGGTTAGTAAACTTTACTTGCAGATTAGCTTTACTGCTTCTCAGATGCTGTATACAGCAGTAGCACATTAACACAGATTGAGAATGTGTGCGGGAAAGATGTAAAAATTAGTTGTTTTTTTTTTCACAAAACAAACAGTGTGTCTCAAAAGCTCTAGAGTTTTCATGAGAATGACTTCCACTCATGAAGCAGAGAATATGTGACATTTGTGGACACCTCTGAAATGTGGTGTAGTCTTGTAAAGTAGCATTATTACACTTACTAGTCATTGATTGACTGGTTCTTGTATATATTTTTTTTATTTGTATTTTGATTGGCTTTGTTTTGATGATTCAAAAAAGTATTGCGAGCCAGAAAGATGCTACACTTTTAGTTCTGATTCATAAGAATGGTAGTTATCATAAGATTACAAATAGGCATTCATTTCTCTGATTTCTACTTGCTTACGTGTTGATTGTGATATGCAGATTAGTAGAGTTACCACAGCTACACAGAGATAGAATGGAACAGTGCTTCTTATGTTTGTCATGGACACTCTCCTTATAAAGTCTCACTTTCCCCGCCCTGTTTTTTTTTTTTCATCTACCATCTCTAAATTTAACATTTATTTGTCTTCATCCTTCTGTCTCCTCTGTCTCTCCCAGTGATACTCATCTCATTCTCTAGCTTTCTTTTCTTCTGCATTACTGTGTTTTCCCATTTGAGTGACAAATCTTAGTATTATATATATTTTGATGACTTATAGTTGATCAGGGTGGAAATATAATTTAGCACGTAGAATCTATACAATATCTCTATCCTTTTGCTTCCTGCAGACAGTAATATTCACCTTGATACTAATGGTCTCCCACAATTTCTTTTTGGTTATTGATGAGTGACCCAGTCTTCTCTAAAGTCAGTAAAGTTTAGGGGTTCTAATATTTGTCAAATAGTCACTGGCTTCACTGTATGCACAGTGAAGTTAGCAAACGTGCACTTGACATTTTGCACTTGTTATAGTAGCAAGGCTCTGAATTTCTTAAATCATGTGACAAGCACATACATAATTATGGTAACCTTTGACTTGTACCATCTCAGGCATACTGGGATTCTCTCCTGTAATATGAGAGACATCAATCAGTATTATATTATGTATGTTACCATTTTAAGTTTTTTGCATTTTTTTCTATCTCCGCTTTTCCTTCCCTCAGGGTTTTGTCCCCTTGTATCAGAGCTGGGAAAGCTTTTACACACGAAACGTTTACAGGCGAATTCGTGACTGCTGGAACCGCGTAGTCGCCAGTGAGCCTGGCACACGCATCACCGTTCTAGATCGTCACTCTCATGATCATGGATGGACGTTTGAGTATGTACCCTGGAGCCCTCTGACTCTCCCATTGCCCTCCCCTGCCCAATACCCCAATCTTTTTATTTACTAATGCCTTGACCCACCCTTTTCATCATTACAAGCAGTCAGAGGAGAAGAACTACATCTCTCGCATCCCGCATGTTTATCCTCTGCCTAGATTTTAGCATCATACAGTTCTGAATTTCAGAAGGATGCTTTAGTTTTTCTGTATCTTTCTCTTGCTCTCTTTCTTTCATTGTATCATCTTGCACCATGTTCATTGTGCCTTAGCTTGCCACTGTAAGTAATGTGTAATGTGCAATTGGAGTTGAGCTTGCCATTGGTCTAGTTATCCATTTGTCTTCTGCATCTTGGTGTCTCTTGCACTTTGCAATGGGTTGGCTAGACAGTGTTCTTGCTTATAATTTGTATTCTGGCTGTGTGTAACATTGTTAACCACACCATAACTGCATGACCTTGGAGGACAGAGCCACTTAGTCTGCTGCTTCTAGCTTAAGGATGCAGGTACTCAGAAGTCATCGTATCATTATACCTCTTGGGAGGAGGCCTCAGGTGGTTGGGTGAAATGTTACATATGCTAGCTTGCTTAGCCTCAGGATTTATAATCTGTATACTTGGTTGTTGTTGCTTAATTTTGCTTTTGCTGGTTATTTTCTCATATATGGTAATAAATGCAGGTATGTGCATTCAGAAATGAATGTCCTATAGTTTCACAGTTTTCCATGTGACTGTTAAAGGCTAGATTCCATTTTTTTAGCTGTGATTGTATTCCATAGAGCAGCAGGTTTTCTTCATGTCACACCATGTAACATTTTTCTTCTGTTCTTAATGAAATTGACATGACATTTTAATACTCAAGGGAATTTCCTTGTTTGTTTTTAAACAGGAGTCTTGTCCTTTTAAAAACTATCTTTAGCAGCTTTACGGTTGCAAGTAATAACCGTACAAATAATGGCATGCTTGTAGCTCATGGCAGTAATCATGTAACTTTTCTTGTCGTTTTATTTGCATTGTTGTTCTGTTAGCCAATATTGTATGTGTGTTTGTATTTGTTCTTTCATAACAATTCACGGCTTCTTAATTTACCCCTTTTATTTCAGGTTAACTGGGTGGTTGTGTTTGTATATGGTGATCATTTTTTTTCTTCTCTCAGAAGGCTAAAACATCATGCAAACCCAGATTCCAACATTGTTTTCCCACATCAGACACAAGGGATTGTTTGATTCCTTTATCACTCAGTACCATATTATGTTTTCTGCTTCTTGTTCTTGTTCCTTTCCCCCCCTTCCCCTTCAAATGCAGGGCTTTGTACCACTATTCTTGAGCTGGGAAAGTTTTTATACAAGAAACTTGTATAGACGCGCCCGCGACTGCTGGAACCGTCCCATCTCTAGCTGCGCAGGGGGTCGAATCGATGTCATGGAGAGAGTCTCTCCTGACTATGGATGGAACTTTGAGTATGTATGACCCTTGCAGCGCAGCAAGCATCTTTCTCTTTCCCCACCCCAGGTTTTCTTGATACAGCGCCTCACTATTTGTTTGTGTTAAAAAAACTGTTGGATTGTTAGCCCTGTAGTTAATGCTGTTACTGCCTGAAACTGAGGAGAAAAAGTAAGGAATGTATTTTTGTTTTCCTCAATGAAAATACGAAGTGCTGTTGGCTTTGTGCGTTTTGGCTATTGTAGGCAACCACCAGCTACCATGAAAACAGCATTTTTCATAATAAAATTGAATATTGGATAATATTTTCACCAAGTAGCTGAGGGGCAGGGGATATTCCGTTGATTCAACTAAGTGTAACTAATACATTTCATGATGTTGAGAAAGAACAATGATTAGAACTGTTAATTGGACTACCAAAATAACTTTCTCAGAAAGATTAAAACTGTTATAGAAAGTCATCAGTGCTGTATCAAGTGCATATCTCACCATTCCAATAGAAAAATGATCACTTTATGTTAATATACAGTAGTAAACATTAATTTGCATGCTGCAGCTTTGCTTGACCTTTGTTAAGAGCTTATTATATTTGTACATATCATAACATATTTTTTTGTACATATCATAATTTTTTTTCTAAAGTCCACAGTATTAATATATTAATTCCAATAACATGATGCATGCCTTCAGTCTGCTGGGTTTTGTCCTGTTAAAATCTTTGTTGAGAAAGCAGTGCTAGTCCACTGGGCATGAAACCAAAATGATAGGTCAGACACACAGGCTCATTACTCCACTAAAGCTTTTTTCCTTCAGAATATACCATGACATCTTTAAAGGGACAGGAATAGATATTTACCTAACTGCCTAAAATATCCATATTTATTTTTTTCAAAAACACTAACCAACATACATTTTCCTCCTGCTTGACCATTTGTATAAAAATATTGCAGGAATGACAAGATTTTCACCTTCTTTTTATTGTCCTTACTTGTGCTGTATGACATCATTAAGTGAGGAAAGCTAGCAGACAATTGGTGCAAATGCAAACTCTCTGGACCAGTTGTCTCATAGCATATCTCACTTTTTGACATCATGCAGCATGAAGAATGGCGGCAATGCAGGGTGGAAATCCCTACATTCCTGATACATTTTCTCAGAAACCATCAGGCGAAATATAAACTTGGTTTAAATTTTATGAAAGAAAAAAATCATGTACACTTAGTAGGCTGTGAAGCAAATAAGTAAATAATGCTCTTGGCTAAAACCTTAAAACAGAAAGAAAAATAGATATTTTGCATTATCTATGCATTATCCTTGAGCAGGTGCAAAATAGTCTGTGGTCTTCTGCAAACAGAGTTTATCATTTGGAATGCATAGCATTAGTCATTCTCATTCATTAAGGAATCAGCCCAATGGTAGAGTTTGATTTTACAGTACAGTTGTTTAGTGTTTTCTCCAGACTTCACAGTCATGTGATTTGCTCTTTAACTTTCAAAATTCTCATTAAAGAGACAATGAACACACATCGATTGCCTCTTCTTTCCTGCATTACTTGAGAAGAACCTAAAATGCCTCTAAAAATTTACAAATCCTCCTCAAATTTATGACAAGAGGGGAATGTCTCTCTCAACTCATATGACTTAAAAAAAACACTGGTTGCTTGAAACTGGGACCAGTGTTTTTTTCTATTATCTGTTCTGAAAATTTGAGGCTGAGTGTCTTTCTAGAGGAATAATTGGAAGCTTGATACTTGGTATTGTTATCCCAAAGTGAAATGGGTTCTTCCCAATTAAAAGTTTGACTGCTTTTTACAAAGAGTATTTTGAATGCAGAGTTTTCAGATGTATACCCTAAATTTTAATTTGCTGATTATTTGATATGCTATGGCTGCTATGTCCTAAAATTGCAGATACTGCAGTATGCTTGGGATGTTATGCTTTCGCCCATGCCACACATCATAGATTCATAAAGTCATGACCTCTTGCACAATATTTCGAAAATGAGCAGTACCTGAAAATCAAAACATCTTTGAAGTGAACGAAATAATCAAAATTGCTATATCTATCTAGCTAAGAACATCTCAGGTGAGGACACTCCATGTAGAAAAATATTTACCACTGTTTTGGGCTTTTGAAATGAATGACTTTTAGTATCAGTACCACTGTTTCACTCACCAAGAGGAATTTGTTTATATTTCTGCAGAAGAGTTAGAGGATCACTAACAATTTATTGTTTTGTTTCTCAGCTTTATCTCAGAGTTCCCAGCAATTAGAGAATACAATAGAAAAGCATTCTTGATCTTCCCCTGCAGGAAAATTTAGGAAAATGACAGTATATGGGAATGATTAAGTTAAGTACAAAACATGTCTTATTAGCTACATTTCTTACAGATCCATATTGTTTAAACTAAGATTACCATCATTCACATACATAATCTTAACAGATTTTTGTTTTAGTATCTACAGTGTCAGAAACCGTGGAGTCTGGTAAAAATCACTTCGAAAATGGGAGTAATAGAGGGGAAACAATTTTGGAGAGTCGCTAGGAACCCTTTTACCTGTGTTGTGTCAGTGTCAAAACTTTCAATATTGAACAGATGTGAAATCTATGTTCTTGCAAAGCAGTGAAACTCTACTGATTTTCAGATGAGAAACGTATAATAACTACAGGTGGATGGGATTCAGACAGAGCCAAGCAGAAAGGCAGATCTGAGGCATTTAAGGAAAACGCCACCTAGGCTGTGAAACAGATAGATTTATTCCAATTGCCATGAAATACTCTCTGTTAAAGAGGATGTTTGTAATAAATGAATTGTCAAAATTACAAGAGTAAAATTGTACATATAACTGCCCCCATAAGGAAGATATATTTAAAGCAGACATTTAATTTCTTATGTAAAAGAAGGTTTTACACAGGATGTGACCACTTCTTGCTCCATAATAAAATGAGGATTTTTTTAATGCCAATAGGTATGTAAATTAATGAACTATGCACGACAAATCAGGTAGTTTTGTTAATCTGACTGGGAAGGAAGAAGCTGTGCATGAGATTCCAAGTAATTAGGCATACATATATACTTTACACACCAACATTTAAGCAGCAGACATCAGGATTGACTTCAGTTTTCACTGACAGCTGACGAGAAGCATGGAAACTGCACCATTATCGCCATATTCCTTTCTTCTTAACTGCAGTGATATCGGAGGCATTCTGCAGAGATCATAGTAACAAACCCATGATGAAAATTTATGATGCCAGAATTATGCATTGCAAAGTTAATTAGTTTTAGTGCTGTCCTTCAGAAATTAATCTTTTTGACCATCCTCATGTCTGGTGGACTTTGCATTTTGTCAGTATTGAACTATAATTTTGAATTTCTTGTCCAGAGTACAAGCAGATGTTCATTTTCACAAGATGATGTGCTGATGAACAAAATTGGGGAGTTAATGTCAGGCTTTCAAAGTCAGTAACTGTATAATAATAATAATAGTAAAAATAATTGTAAACTTTGGAGTTAAAGAGAAAAACACTTTTTAAATGAAGGAACTTGAGGCTGATGCTTCAGGCACTTTTAGGATTCAGTTATTCATCTTGGGATGTGCAGTTGGCACAGCAGCTGTTGCTTTCTAATGTGTTGTAATGCCTGTGAGCATTTTTGCTTTGCTTCCTATCAAGATTGATAGAGAAAAGAAATGTTCAAATTAAATAATTCAGAGGAGGGAGAGTTACTAGTCCTCATATATCTATGTTTACGTTACTTTCATGCAAATACGGATGAGAACAGCCTTATTTTTTTGTGTGTGTAAGTTTTGTAAATTATTCTGGTATGATTCAAGTGAACCTTTCAAAGTTAACAATCTGAAAAGGCTGTGTAGCCTAAACTAGGCTAGATAGAATGAGGCTCCAGAATACTGAAATTAGATTAGAGGTAAATTATTTTGAATGGACAAAGGGCATTTGATCTCAAAGAAAGTGAAGCTGTATCCTGAAAACATATGAGTGGAATGATTAGAAGGGCTGCCTGACCTCTGTGTGTGGACTAACTCTTGTGTGCAGTGAGCAGATTCACTCCTATTCAGACAACTCCTGTCGAAACAGAAATCCTAATTTCCTGTGGTCTGTTACAGGTAAAAGATTATATTTCTACATAGAAATTTGGACTACATTGGGACTTGAGGTGATGATGATATCAGTATTACCATGACCATCTGGGCTCTGTAGCTTGAATAACATCAGGAGAAATGTAGATGACATATGACAGGAGTTGTGTAGGAAATACTAGTTCCCTTGAGTTTCGTTCAAGTTTTCAACGTGATGGGGCAGCTGCCCAATTTATGTTAACATCTCAGTGTGTAACAATAGAAATCTTAAAGATAATTTGCTGGACTTCAGTTTAAAGTGTTGTTTTTTTTTTTGTTAAGAGTGTAATCTGTGCTCTTGAAGCCCATAACCATGTGTACCATAGTTATGTGTCTTTGTAGTTCCTCTTTATTCTGCTTTCGCTAGAACATCATTTAATTTTTAGTGCTTGATTTTTTATTCACGTTTCGTCTCATTTATGTGATTGTCACATGACAAACATTTTCTTTATATCTTGAGTGGAAAACTTCATTCTGACATTAAGATACTTGCTTTTCACAACTTCCTTGCTTTTGAGTAGGTTCATGAAGGAATGGCTTGTTGGAGTGTGGAGACTGTGCCAGGGCTGTAATATAACTATTATTTCAGAGTGTGGGCTGCTTTGCCACCTGTAAAGAGGGTTTTT
>JAWQUT010000558.1:373236-401030 GCA_033807755.1 Ellobium chinense | reverse complement strand
GGGGGGGGGGGGGGGGGGGAATGGATAAATAACAGTCATAGCGTCCCATTTCAAATAAAGGATAATCCCACTGGTAATGGAATGTAAACCAAATAAGAGGGACCTCGCTGTGTTGTTTACTTGGATCCCACAATCTGTTTCCTTTGATCCCAGGCAGAAATTAAAATTGTTTAGGCTAAATACCCATATATTCTGTGTCTTGTGGTAAATTGGTCTGCTGTATTCAAATGCAGAATTTGACTTCTGGAATCTAACCTCACAAGTCAGATGCTGCGGACATTACATTAAGCAAAAACCTGAGAAAGGGAGTTATTCTTCAGGCTAAGATATACATGTCAGTGGCGTAGTTTTATGATTACAAGGCTGTTTTTTTTGCAAACAGCATATTGGTAGTGATGCCTTGAAAACTACCTGTTGGTTTTCATGCTTTCTCTTTATGTGTGTGTATAAAGCATACGTTTAGGGTTTTTTATGAGCTTGTTTCCAGCTCATGTCTAGGGAGAAAGGAAGCATCAAACAGCTTTTGCACTGGGTGCAATTGGTATCTATTTTGTGCTGCATTATATGCCTGTTGGTTCAGAGGATCAACTGTTCTGTATCAAATAGGGTAGACTAAAACGAAAAGCATAGCATGTTAAACAGTCTGCAAGAGAGTCTGATGGGTGCTTGTAGTATTGGTCTCTTTTGACCACAGCAGATCTGTATATGTCAATGCATGATTGCTAAAACAGTGCAGTCAGAGAATGTAAAGATCTTCCATCTGTTCCAGGAACAAGTTTCACATCATGTGCAGCAAATTTGCCTTGTGTCACAATTACTCATTTATCATGTTTGTACCATGGCAAATCAAAAAAATCACTGCTAAGGTTAGACAGAAGTTTGTCACAATTTTGCCAGGACTGTAATCTATAAGAATCATGGGATTCATTCTGTTCTTCCTGCTAAGTCTTTTAATAAAATTAAGTAAAAATGACCTGGGTGTAAGCATCACTGTTGTTGGTTTTGATGTCGTATGACTCAGTTTTCTTTCATTAATCTGATTACGATCATTGCAGCTTAGGAGATTAAGGGGTGTATCTTGTCTTACTTATTGGTGCTTGTTTCATAAAATGATGGAAAGTGGGCCCTTAAAACCCCCTGTTTGTCGGTCAGACAAGTTTGTAGACAGTTTAAATATTCTTCTGATATATCTGTATCTTGTAGTGATTCTGAGAGAAAAATAATTTCGTCCTGATAGAAATGACAGGGTGGACAAGGGGGAGGGATGACAGTTTAGAGAGATGACTGTTGTGATCTTATGTGGAGGTGATAAATGAAAATATGGGAGTGTTTATTTCACTTACTTGATACTGATACCATAAATTTATTGCTTAGAATAGGGGAATATGGAGGATTTAACCCTTTGGCACAATAGCCAGTTCTAATCACCTGCAACACTCCCTGGCCAACCGAGAGAAGGGCAGACCGGTCTAGTTCGGCTGGCATCAAAGCAGTCAGCAGCAACAAAGAGAGAGGGAATAACATAGTGTAATCAGCTGACGCAGCCAGACTGGGGTGTAGCTTTATGAGAGATAAAATCATAGAAATCTATTTTCATTACTTATTAAATTAGAGGAACTTTTCCTTCACGTAGTTTCTGAATACAGAATTCAGTTTTGCCTCACTAGATGGGGATACTGTAAACATATCACCCAGCCAGTCAATTATATCCTTATACTGTACTAGGAACAGAGATATCAGGCTCAGAGAGTGTCTGGAATCTCCCAGTCTCACAATTTTGGTGAGTGCAGAATTAGGAGTGCAGTTACTTCTGTTCAAGAAAATGCTGATTCTGTGAACTATTGGTTAGTAAATATGTTTTTGTGAGATAGATCATAGAGCAGCGACAGTGTAAAATTTGTCTCCAATTACAATTTTGGGGGAATTTCAATATTTGCGTTGAGATGATACCCCGCCACTTGATTCAACTGGGATAATTTTAGCTCAGAGTTTTGTTTTTTTAAACCAAATTAAGTATGCAAATTAATCTTTTGTAATCTTTTGTTAGTCAGTATAAACAAGTCACAAACTGAAACTTGTGACATCAAGAAAACCATAAAGAAGCCACAGAGTAAATTTAAAATTCATGAAAGACTTCTTTTTAATTGTAGTTGTTCCTTTTGGATGTTTGGTGAATGACTGGATCACGGCTAAGAAGTAAAAATTCAAATGTTTGTTTTTTTGATCAGTTATGTGGGTCTATTTTCTGACTTATTTTGCTCAAATTTGTATAATTTATACAAAATGGATTTTTACACCTCTGAATGGCATGTTTCATTTTTAAAATACTTGCCATGTTTGTAGACATCACTGCCTATTGTGCATTCTGCAGCCTAGGATTGCCAAGTTGGCTTCATGAAAGCCAAAAAATTTCTCAGATTTTGATTGGCTGGTGCTATGGAAAATGGATAGGCAATGAGATTTTGACTTAGCTTATAAAACATTTGAACTTACAATTGATGCATTTGAAAACCGTCATAAGAAGGGCAGTATGAATGTGTGGCGATGTGATTTGGTAGTAGTTTCACACAAATATACCTTCAGAGTTCTGAAATGACTTGAGCCGTATTTTGACTAACTATGAGATGCATATTCAGGATTTTGCTGGAATAGACCACAAAACTGGGCCAGTTGTATAGAAAGCTGAGCCACATAACAGTGAAAATGTGATAATATGCACCTATGTGCCTTGAATAATGCATATCATTATCAACAGTCTTGTGAGAAACTGTTAAGGTAGGGTTAATGGTAATTATCTTTGGCTTTTTTTCAGCTGGAGAGTTTTGGGCTTGCCTAATCCCGTGTAAGCTTCATTCATCCTCACAGGGAAAATTACAACTTTACAATTACAACTTTACAAAACTGAAAAAATCTTTGTTTATCTCTCAGACTTTTTAGCCAGAGAGATGTATTATCAGCGCCTCACCTTTTTATTGTTAAATGTTAGTGGTACATTTCTTGCCTGTTAAGAATATTTAGCTGGTGGAGATTGGGAGGGGTGGGGTATGACATTGTCTATAAAATCAAGCCAAATAACAGTTGTGGGATATGTGACTATTCTCCTTCAAACAGATGGAGATCTGTCAGCAAACTTGTTGATAAAATGTGTAGTGAATGATCATGAAGAAGTGTAAAGTTCAAGGTTCATGTAGGTTAAAGTAGTTCACAGTTTGGTCTCCAGTCCCTGCACTGTCTTTAGAAGGAAAATGGAAATTTGTTTTGTTAAAGATTGGAGATGCTATCTCATTGTTCCTGAGACATGTTTACTAAATGATTTGCTTTATGTTTCTAAGTTCAGATGATTGCATTAGTTTGTGACTGTTGCTTGTTGTTTCTAATCTTTTTTGTGTGTGAAAAGCCATGTCACGAATTACACATTTGAAAGCAAGATTGGGTCCTTGTACACCTGTCCTTCTCCGTAGTGTGTTTTCCCCGTTCCCTTTGCTTTCTGTGCACAAATTCACCATAAACAATTTGTTTTCCCTTTAAAATGTATCTAGAAAGTAATTTGAAGTTTAAGAAAAAAAAACATATAAGAACTACCTGATTGCAATAGCCATTCATGAAGATTTGTTTCTGTTTGCATCATTTGCAGTTCATTTGTTTTTTGTTTTTGTTGTTGTTGTTATCTTTCATGTTACTTAGGTTGTGATCTGTGTTATCAAGCTGAGGTGTATAAAATAAATAGGGGGCCTGTATCCAACAAATCTAAAAGTGTAAACGGCATTTCATCTCATGCAATCATATTACTTTATCTGTTTTCTGTGAGTTTTGTTGTCCGTCATACTGATTGATGCTTAGGGTAAGAGGATTAATGGTCACTGTGACTCTTGACTTAAAAGTTACAACAGATCTGTGCATGGAAATGTCTCCACACTACCATGGCAACAGAAATGCTAACTTTGCAGTTCCATTCACCTCATTTTCTCTTTTGGTTGGTGTCACTCTCTTGTGTGTGATATTCTAGATACAAATAAGCATCATCAACCAACCTTTTATATGTTTATTTACTAACATACTGATCACTGGGTGTGGGGCATCTTTGTTCACACTTTGTTATCCTGCCACTATGCTGACATGTATTTGTCATTGTGTGATTGGTAATAGTACATCTACACACATAATATTTTGGAGGTTAAAACTGCGTTAATGTTTTCGCTTGCAATTACCACTTGAGAATGGTTTTCAGTGAGTTTTGAATATGTCATGACTGTTTGATATTAACTTCGAATAATGAATCAAGATTTTTTTTTATTCTTTTGGCACTGATGATTACTTCAAACAATTTTTTGTGATTCTCATCTTTGTCTTCCAGACACTGTTAACTTAACCCATAACTTTCAGTATTTACAGGTGCAGCTGCTTTCCTAATTATAGATAATGTTTGTGCAGTAGTCACTGAATATTTATTCAGTATATCTCATGATTTTATCAGTATACCTGGAGAAAAAGAGCAGTAGGGCAGACAGTTCATTGAACTCATCTTATGCTTTCTTAATATTAGATGCACTAATTTTGTTTTCTGCCTTTAGGTAAACTAATGGTGTTTTTAGACTTTAATTTCTGCAAATGTAGATGATCATTACATGTGCCTGTGTTTTTAGAGGGTTTTGGTGTGTACTTGTTTTTAACCTGAAAAGAGGTTTTGCCAAATGCAACATTCACCCAGAGCAGCCAGTAATCTTTATGAGTATTGGTAAAGCAGACAGGGGGATATTAATGACACACATTTGTGTAAACTTTTTATAATATTGATCCCCTTCTCCATCATTGGGTAGTAGAGGTGGCCATGAGAGGTATTTTAATGTGCAGAAGTCTGAGAAGTGGACACTAGATAGCCAGATATCATTAGATATGATCTGGTTGCAGTATGTTGTGGAACTGATGCAACAGAAATGATTTCCATGAAATGGAACACTTTTATTTTGCCGAATTGGAGAATTTATTTCCAGGTCTTAGTCCTAATGTTTGACAGAAAAGAGCAAATAAGCTGAACAACTGACATATGGTAAATACTATTCAGCACCTTAGTATTTGCTCTGTCTGGTATTTTTGGACAACTCAGCTACCAAGTATGCTTGACAGAGACCATGGGGAGAAAGAAAATATCTGTGATGTGTGCAGCATAAGCTCAGGCTGTTGCATTTGGTAACCTCTTTGTTATGCATTCAGTGTATTATCTGGTATAACAATGCACAGCACGTTACTTGAGGGATTATTTATTGCTGGCAAAGCAAAGTAGAACACACTGTACCTAATTGTGTTCACTTTCATTATTACTTTTCTCTGCTTTTCATGGAATGTGAAAAGAAAAATACACCAGTATATCAAGACAGCTGGTTGCTTCCCTTCAGTCAACAACTGTCACTCTATAACTTCACCATAAATTGCATATTTTGATGCAAGATGGTCAATTTTAAGTTAGAATAGTAAGTTGTTAAAGTTGGTTAAAAAGAAATGTAATGCTTTGGTCATGCAGGAGACATTGCAGTTTCAGATAAGTTGTTTCATGGGACACTGGTGTTTTGTCAGCAGTGAATATTAACCTGTGTCGGTTTTCTCATCACAAAGTTTTCATCAGCAGATGCAAGGCTGTCTCCTGAAGTTGGTGGAGAGATCATGTTTCTTTTGTTAATGGTTTTTTTAATGTTTTGAGCACCATATATAAAGTTTGCATTTTTGCATGCATGGTCATCGTCTGCTTGTAGTTTTCTCTTCTTGTTCAGTTCTTTTTTTTAGTCGAGTTGTCTTTATGTTTGTGCTCTAATTGTGTGTTGTTTTTTGCAAAATATGCTAGCCTTAATATTCTTCCAAAATATTCTCTGCAGTTAGGGTAGGGGAAGTTCTTTCAGTCCATCTTTCTAGAGATTCATTCATGGAATGAAGTGGCTTGTCAGTCTGTGTGCTTTTCGTTCTTTCCTTTGTGTCATCCTCAATGCTTTCCTTTGTACATTATTAAGTGATGCTTAATTTGACCACTCATCATTAAAACTGGTCACTAATTTGATCACCCATCACAACTTTAGTTATAACCATCCAACTTAATGGACCAAAATTTGCAAAGATGGTGCCTGTTGGTAATGACATCTCCAGAGGTCTCTGAGCAATTAATTGAGCTTGTTGTATAAATGAAAGGTTTTTCATGATATAAAGCTTTTTCTTTCTTGTGTGAAGTATGCATAATCCAAAAGGTTAGTGGATAAGAGTAATGGGCATCCAGAGTGATAAATTAATGGTAGGAAGAGGACTTGTCCTTGGTGAATGTGAAAAGTGAGCATTTATGATTAAATGATATAAGCTTGAGTTAAGACCATCAGTGTTGTGCAAGCTTGCCTAAATTGTCTTGCTCCATTATTGATCAGTTGTTCCTCATGTAGTTTATTTTGATAATGTTTATATATACAGATTCATTTTTATGCAGAGCTTTAATCATTAATATCTTCAACTTAAGTATATTTAGGAGCAAGATGAAGAGATAGTATAAGGGATTATTTGCTACAGTTTACAGCACCATATAGTAGCATATTCTGTATATCATATCACAGTCTGTGCTACTTAAATTTGAAAGAGATATAAGTATGCTCTCATTGATAATCAAGTTGTTTTTCAGTTTAGGTAGGGTAGTGTCTTTCAGTTTTCAAGTTCCTTAGATGTCATTCATAACTGCTCAAAGCAACTCAGCAATTTTGGTCCATTGTCATGAGTTTTGAAGGACACTTTCATTTTGAAGGGTATAGTCATATCCAGCTGCATTTTTGACTTGGTGTATGAAGTGTTTCTGCGTCTGCTTTGGGACAAGTTGGTGTTATATTTCATGATATATCATTTTGATACGTGCTGAAGTTGTACTGTTTACTTGAGGATGAAATTCCAGGGGCTTTTGGGGAAAAGGCTTAAAGCTTAGTTATGGAACCAGTCATGGTGAACAATATACCATTGCTTTGGTCTGTAAGAGATTGCTTTACCAATATGGGGTTTGGATAAGAGATTGTTTGATGATTGCATGATTACATATTGATCATTCATATCAATGAGCTTTTTTTTTTTTGTTCACTCTCACGCTCACTTCAATGCCTACCCAAACTGTCAGACTGACAGGCAAGAAATGGAATGTCATGAACTTTGGGTCATACAACTACCTTGGCTTTGCTGAAAACAGTGGACCATGTGCTGACAAGGTGCAGGAGACAACGCAGAAATATGGTGTTGGGATTTGTTCCAGTCGACAGGAAATGGGTATGATATACCAATCACTATCTTGGTTATTTCTGAAGCAAATTCACCAAAGTTATTGAGAGATGAAAATAAAAGACCTTGTAATATGGGAGTAGCTGTGATGCATTAAATCAAGTGGCAATAGAAGTGGGGGGTGTGGGGGTTTGGGTGGGGGTGTTGAATACTATGAATTATACATTGTGAAGGGCAAAACTTTCAACTGTATGCTCAGATCGTCATTGCTCATACAAATTGTCTGTTAAATCCCCCATCAGGTTACATGGACATTCACCGTGAATTAGATGAACTTGTGGCAGAATACCTTGGTGTGGAGGCAGCTATCACTGTTCCCATGGGTTTTGCTACCAACTCTATGAATATGCCAGCCCTTGTTAGCAAGGTTAGATTCACTTTTCTACATGCTGTTCTGCTCTGCAGTTTTTAATTCTGTGTTGTAATCTAAATAGATTAAATATAAATCATTGGATTAAAATTTGCAGGGTATTGATGCAAGCTTGTTCAATGGCAAATGTATTTTCATGCAGAACTGATGCTTAGCAGAATGCCAAATTTACTTATGACTTCCTTTTTTTTTGCAATGAGACTGAGACTGCTTCATTGACTGCTTCTTGTAGAGAGAGAGAGTGTAAATAACAGTCAAGTATCTTAGGTGTTGTTTGCAAAGTGTATTCTAGCAATTAAAACATCAAGTCCAGCAGGGTGAAATCAGGTTGGTAAAGACATCTGCACAGAGACCATTTATCACCTAAAACCATCAATGATTTCTTCATCATTCTACCACAGGGCAGCCTGATTTTGAGTGACGAGCTGAACCATGCCTCTCTTGTTCTTGGATCTCGCCTATCAGGAGCAGTTATTCGCACTTATAAACACAATGGTCAGTATTCATATCTGCCACCCTGAATTGTTTGCATAGAAACCTGATATTTGAGAGAGCGAGGCGAAATGTGAAACAGTACCCTCACTAGGTCAGATGCAAAATCCCAACATATGAATGATATGATACTTATAATGACCATACTGGAGGGTTACACAGATAACGAGCATTGAATGAAAATGAAATGTAAATTGTATGCTTCAATTTAAGTTGCAAGAGAATGAATCATATTTTCAGGAGTTATTAGCTTTTGATAGATTAATCTTACCTAAAAAATTTTCTTGGCTTTACCAGCTTTTTATGAGAAGCAACTCATTCTCATTTGGGAAGTGCTATATTTATATGTGAGTCACTGTCGGCATGTATTAAATTATTGGTAGGTGAACCACATACCTGCTTGTCCCCTGTTTGTAAACATACAGCCATGAGAAAGAAACAATGTAATATGTGGCATTCATGTTGTGATAAGCGGTATTGTATTGACAAATCATAAGATAAGATAAGATAAGATAAACTTTATTGATCCATGCATGGAAATTTGTTTTGAACAAGTGCATAACAACAAAAGATAAATTAATGACATACGGTGCACAGTAGGCTAGAGTAAAGAACTTGGATTTCTTCACTGACAGTGAACAAGCCGCAAGCTCATTTACAGTCTTAGCAAGAGGATAGTGTTCATTAGACAGACTTGCTAAGTGTCCTGGTGTCCTTGGACAGTCAGGACAGTCTCACCTTTATGTCCTCTTTCCTGATGTGAAAATATGAAACTGATCCGCATCACCTGATTTTTGTCTTTTTTGTTCTAAGTACATTGGTGACAGTAGTCACAACTTTTAGCTGCAGAATGTGCATGCCAGTTCGTAGTGTTTTAAGGAGCATTTACGTGTTTTAAATACATTTACTAAGAAATACAGCCTACAAAACTGTAAGAAGTAAAATAATTTTGTCCTTGCAAGTCATACTCCTGCAAGTTGTGGATACTTTTCTTTCGGTTTTTTTTTTTTGTTTTTGTTGAAACCTGGCATTTATAATATATTCTGCATGCATTGGTGTGTAGTGACATTGTTGGGCATTTTGGTCATCATTTCCACAATATATCTAGATTAAGGCAGAAACTATCAATGTCTGAGTGATACCTAAAGTCACCTCTGTGAAAAGCATGTGCAAATACAAGCCTGAATTCATAATGCCTTCACATTTCTTTTGAAAACAAATGACCCAGAATATGTGCATTCCTGGTGTGCAGAACTGATGTCAGCGCTACTCAAAATAAATTGAATCAGATCACTGTCCCTGAAAATATTTATTTTGGCAAACCAACAAGGCTGACACATCTGTGTTAGAAAAGCAACAGAAAGTTTACTCATTGCCTACTCATTGCAGTTACTCTTAGCAGGACATTCTGCTTATAAATTAAATTGTTTCAGACCATTGTAATACAAGTGTTGCATCAGATCACGCTGACCCTTTTCTCTGCTAAATGCTACCATCAGCTAATACACTCACTGACTGACCTGTTGGGAGGCAAGATAGATAACAATATGTCTTTAACTCAGAGAAGTATGCTAACTGTATGGAACAGACCACTGCTGCACAGCATTAATAGTGTTATGTAACCAAGGCAAACTTGTGTACAGTTTCAGTTCAGTCATTTGCATTGATTAGCAATAAAGGCTGCAACAACTGAATTGAAAGTGGATTTTTTTTTTCTTATTGTTGTTGTTATGAATTTGTTGATTAGCTATCTCCATCTGATCTCTTAGAGACATTTACCACCCTGTAACCTAAGTGAGATATTAAATATCCTTGAGTTCTAAATTCTTTGCAAAACCTGAACAAATCTACAGAATTATGGAGATAGAGTATTCACAGCTTTTACATCATTGATCAAGAACTCAGCAGTTGTAACTCTGAAACTCCAATCATTTGATTTCTTTAAAAAAGACCTGAAGACATCTATTATTAGAAAGCCAAGTTGTTTTACCACCACACTGGCAGACATTGATTTCTCCTGGGGGATATATACTGTGTGGATCAGTTCATGTGAATTTAATGAATTTTGCTTTGGGCTTTTTTAAATCAAGGGTAATGTTGGATGTCTTTTGTGCCTATATATATATATTTGGGCACCTTTGGATCAGTAGTTTTCTGCAAGCAGACGCCCTTGCAAGTTATTGTTTGGAGCTGATGTATAATTATTTTAATGTAAAATATATTTTTTCTTTCTAATGCTTTGCAGCTGTAATAGAAACAAACATTCCTTTCAATCCAATATATTGTAAATGCAAATATATACTGTATCATCGTTGGATTTTATGACATGAGTGTTTCCATTTGACTTTCAGCTGATGTCCTACACATAATAGATTTTATTTACTTGACAAAATTTGAGCTTATTAATGAGATTTAAGGTCACCTAGTAATCTCAGTCTTACATTTTTCACAGATATGACAGATCTGGAAAGAAAACTGCGGGATGCAGTATGTGAAGGTCAGCCCCGAACCCATAGACCATGGAAGAAAATACTGATTGTTGTGGAAGGAGTTTATAGGTATATTGTAGTGTATGAGTTTATAAGTATATTGTAGTGTATTTTGCATTCAGAGTGAGTGAACTGACCCTAATGCAACTTTGCAAAAACAGAAAAGTGCATTTATTACCAACAGTAAACAGCAATACCATTAAAATAATGCATTCTTACCCTAGTCGATTTCTTCTTTTTCACTCCAAGTCTGTTTCCATATGCTGTTTATACAATACATAATGCCTCTTTCACTGCATGGATCCTATTGAACTCATAATTAATGTCATTTCGACTACCAACATTTTAAAAACTTATCGCAGTTAGGATGTTGAGGGTACTGTGCTTCATTAAGTTTTTTTTTTTTTTTTACTTTTTGCTCAAACCTTCAAACATGGGTTTTATCATCAACAAAAGTTTTTTGTGTATGTGTCTGTTTCTGATGCAGTTGTTTAAAACCTCTTGACTGCAAAAGTAATTGCGTGGTAAATAAACACTTCTTACCACATTAAAATAAGCCATAGTGCCCCAGCTGGTGGCCATAAGTCTGTGCCTACCTATTATCAGTATTACAATTGATGTATCAGATATCAGAGCATCATTGATTAAATATGTCATGATGTTATAGAGAAAACATACTATCAGTAGAGAGAAAACATTATCAGAAGAGAGAAAACATACCATTGAGATATCAACTTAGGAATAAGATTATTTTGTTTTATTATCCCGCAACAATAGACTGTATGTTAGGCAACATCTCAGTATCATTTATGATACATTAAATTGCTATTCTGAGGCTGTAAAGGGGAAAGTTGCCCTCTGTTTCAGCACACGGCTTGAAGCCTGTGGTAAAGACCATATGATGTCATAAGCATGCACCTCTCTCTATAACAAGCAGAGGGGTATTGAAATTTCCAGAGGCCAGCATTTTCATAGAAAAAAAAAATTTCCCCAACCCAACATAAGCATTCTTATTTACTTTACCGGCTTGTTGGAGAAAACCCCAAATTTTCATCTGGTCTCTTTTATCTTTCCCTATTTATTATTTCCATTATAAAATTTTAATACTTTTATTTGGTGGCTATAGTCATTTACACTTTAGTTCATGTTGTGAAGGACACTGACCCGTGGCAGGTATAAAGATCATACTCTTCTGATGCATACATCTCTTCAACATCACAACAATAATTTTTTTAATTGAATGAATTTCAAACTAGCATTAGAATACATTATTACTGCAGATTAAGTTCTTGCTCATTTTGTGAAGGTATGTGACACATTACTTGGACAGCTAATGTTCATTCTATGACAAGAATTTAAAAGGTATCAAGGGGTAGAAGACACTTATGGGAAGAAGAACTTTGACAGGAAGAAGATAAGGATTTTGAAAATATTTGTATAATTCCTGACTGTCTTTGTCACCAGCATGGAAGGATCCATTATTCGTTTGCCAGAGGTGTTGCGGCTGAAGAAAAAATATAAAGCCTATGTATACTTAGACGAGGCTCACAGTATAGGAGCCATGGGTCCCCATGGCAAGGGAGTGGTGGACTACTTTGGTTTGGATCCTCAGGATGTAGACATCATGATGGGAACTTGCACCAAAAGTTTCGGAGCTGCAGGTGGTTATATTGGTGGATCAAAGGTAAGCAGATTTTAAATTTGTTCCTGGAATATGTATGAATTCTGTTTCATAGATATATGAGCTGATTATTTTTAAGTCTTTTAGTGAAAATTTCAGCTATCTCTTAGGACAGCACTATTCTAGGATCAGTTTGCTTTACTTGGTTTTAATTTATGACCAGATTTAGTGCAGTTGTGAGATAAATGTTTTCCATGCAGGGTGGGAATTCAATAGCTAACTGCTTTGGTCATTTTTTAAAGAGGTTGATTTACATATATGAGCCTTTCCTAAAACCTCAGCAGTGAAAGGGGGACAAGACACACATAAATTCAAAATTTGAAAATAACAGCAAAATCACTGAGTTTCATTAAAGTTTATTATGTACAGTGGAACCCGCTTAAGCGGGACGGCTCCGTTCCCGACGAATCGTCCCCCTTAGGCGGGCGTCCCGCTTAGGCGGACTATCTATTATAAAGTGATTTCTTAGCTAGGTTGTGCGTTTCATTCAAGTTAAGGGATATCATTACTTGTTGCTAGTGAGGTGTGACAACAGAGTAAGATTTAAATTGTATCTATACTGTTTAAAATATACTTATTGCAGTGTAACTGCATTTTCAGTAGACTTGCAGAGCATATTCTTTGCGGGGAATGGGCTTTTTGGTTGGTTTCAAAGAAGCACCTAAGCCTTCTCACCACTCTCCTTTGAAAATTGAAAAACAATTTCTTTTAAAGACCAGGACATGTCTACATCAGAGGGAAAGAAAGAATACATGTTAAAATAAAACTGGAGAGAATATGAAAGGTCTAGCATCTCTGAAATCGAGATGTTCGTTCGTAAGTGTCAATCACTGCGTAAGCTGAAGAAAGGATAAAGTGTGGCTGACAGGGGACGGGGCTTACTTAATCCTGATCCGTTGATGCTTGCGCGGATTAAATGACCAGCGGCTAGGATGTCCGCTCTGATTCGTCCATGCGTGCGCCGAAGGGTCAACTGCCCGACAGAAGGCTATGGGGAGGTTGTGTCAATCACTTCTCACGTAACATAAGGGGGGTGATCAGGGCCATCGGTACAAGCTTCTTTGTAGCTCTCAGGTTTTCAGCTGATGGGCAAAGGTACAAGACACAGTACGATAGTGACAATTTGCAGCATTCTTGTCAAAAACAGCATGTATATTACGGAAATCTGGCTCCAAGTCGTCTCGCTTAAGCGGGTTGCCATCCCGCTCACATGTATAGATTTAAATAGCAAATATTCCGTTCCCCAGGCATTCGTCTCCCTTAAGCGGGCGTCCCGCTTATGCATGTCCCGCTTAAGCGGGTTTCACTGTATTTTCAGAAAATAATACTGTCCACGAAAGTGAAACAGGCATTGATGAGATAATGGGCCTTTATTAGTGAGGTGTCACAATCTTACGGATATAACTTTCATAACACAAGTGTCTCACTTGAGATCAAAATAACGGGAATTCTCCTTAATTCCAGGCAAATCTCACAAGCATTCAGGGCATAAACATAATGTACGTAAACACACAGAACATTGTTTAAGATGAAAATATTCATATATGTGAGACATTTATGTCGTGAGAGTTATATCCATAAGACAAAATAGCATACTAATTTTCTTACTAACCCAAATACTTGCGAGATCAGCTTTAATCATACATAATTACAGCAAGACCATTCACATATTAAATACTGTGGCAAAATTTTTGGTCTATCAGTGCAAATATGCATTAAAATGAGCTTTGAAAAACAGTCTTATGGATATAACTCTCAAGACAAAAACCCCCATTGAAAACAAGAAATTAGTTCAACTACATACAAGAAGTTTATTAGAACATCAGTGGATACAGCCAACTAGCTGCTATCGTTTATTATTCTCAACCATGCACACAACCAACTTTCACAACAAAATGATGAACAGTGTGGGGTAATTTAAATTACTGTATGACAATGTTTAGCGATGTATTATTATAACTTCTAAGTTATGCCTCAGACTCAAGTATTCTTGATTTGTTTTAAACACAAATTCTAAAACTGGTCATGGCCAGTAACTTAATATGAAGTTCTTCTTATGATTCACCCTGCACTGTTGTCTGTGTCTTTCTTTCCTCTCATCATCCCATTTTGCTCGAGCAGCCTTTTTCCTGTCACGCTCTGGCTCCCTGAACTGCTCATCAGTGGAATTCCTATTTCTGAAGTGAGTCTGGTACTCTTGTTTTTACTTCTTGCGTCTTGAAGCAGGGTCTTTCATCACAACCCGAAGTTTTCAATGGCCAAATGGGGGTAAAATTAAAAATAACACTGAAAAAAATATTTCTGTTATTAATAAATTAACAGGATCATGGAACAAGGATGAAATTTAGCCAAAAATGCTGGGCCACCCAATTTGAGGAGGGATTTGAAAGAAGAATGGCAAAAAGGATTCAGTTTCAAGGTTGACTAGATTTAAGGCTGTCTTATGCCTACAATGGAATCCTTAAAAAATAATTTATTTGCTTTTGGCATTTCTGTTCACAAGCCCCAAAATGTAAGGACACCGAAAACATCAATGGGGTATTACACGTACAGTCGGTACGGAAGAACTTTTTGACTACAGTCAGCCTGCAGGCCATCGTAAAAACTGTACGTGTATTAGAAGCAACGATCAAACAGAAGCACACAAATAATTTCCCGCCAAATGAAGCCATGATGGCTGAGACAGCACTTCGGGATCTAGATAACTTAACAATTTATATTGAAAAAAATAAAAGAACACGAAAACAAAGTCGTATGTGGAAAAAAAAGCAAAACTGGATTTAAACAGGGGTGAGCTTTCACACACACATATTTTGGAGGAGATAAGAGCATTTCCCGAGGACTTCAACAATTTCATGAGCATGGACAAAGAGACTTATTTACATTTGTTGTTTCTCGTCTCGCCATTGATTGCTAAGCAATCAACAGTGATGCGAGCCGCTATAAACTGTTTACAAAATTCAACAAGTTTTCCATAGGCCTTTTCTCTTTAAAAATTAGTCTTTTGATTTAATTTTCCATAATAGAATAGAAAGGTCTACAATACAAAGACAGCATGTGCACAAAACTTCGCTAGACATATACCGAGACAATGACACGGGTCATCAATGTCAACACAAGAACAACAAAACACACTAGGCCAAGGCCTAGACTATACAATGAAAGAAATTGACACTTTTTGTTAACTTTTAAATAGAGTAATAAAACAAATTACTCGTGAGTCAGTTTGTTAATTTTGATATGCTGATTCCGAATTTGATATTATTTTTACGCTAGGATGTCATTTTCGATAAGTTTGTAAACGGGCTATTTATCGCCAGCGGGAAAAACTTCAAAGACATGCCGCTCTCTCCTCCCGGCAGGCAGTCCGGACGCCAAAAAATCAGGCACTGCCTGATTTTCTGGCAGTGAGGACGGACTGCAGGACTGACTGACGATTTCAGCCAGTTTTCTTATAACACGTTAAGGACGGACTAAAGCTCAGCCGAAGTCCAGAATTCCCTCCGTACCGAATGAAAGCTAGATCTAGTCTATCTTATACCTCTGATTATATTGACTTGGCATGAGGCTATACTCCTAAATTTAAATTTAACAGATTTATATTGACTTTGGCTTTAACTATCATAAGCTCACTTTGATCCAGGTGGACATAACATTCACAACAAACACACAGATGCGGACATAACGTTCATAACAAGGGCACAAAGGTGGACATAACGTTCACGACAAAGACAGTGTCGTGAATTGCCATTATTTTCTTACCCAGTTGAACACCAATCGACTGAGAAGTCACATGGAGCACAACAAAGAGAAGTGCGTGGCTGCTTATGGCACAGAAAATGCACAAGAGACTAGTTTGCGTCTGTAGAAACATGAAAATAACACAAAATGTGTGCCGGATATAACGTTTCACACAATTTCTTACTGACATAATGTTTCGTAAATCATTCACGACAGAGAAATACTTACGTCTTGAGCGACTAGGGTGGAGTCGTAGCCTCATGGGATGCCATCATTTCAACGTGTGCCATATTTACTTCCATTTTAGCAAACAGGTTTCGGTGACTAGGCAATTTTAGTATCGAAAATTAACGTGTATTATGGACATAACGATCTCACGATAGACGTCATTGGTGATCGTAAAGCATCGTTTTCCGCGATTTTCAGCCCCAAATTATATCTTTGCTGTACTGAAAACTCCTTGTAAACATCTTAACTTTGTAAAAGCAATGCAGTTTTGTCTTCTGATACTTTCATACACCTGCTCTATGGACGAACGTGAAGTAGTATATTTTCACGACAAGCGTTATATCCGGTCGGTTAAATTTAGTGACCCCCACGCTGGTTACACCTTGGATTAATGATCCAAACCAGTCTCAAAATGTCCATTGAACCCTCCCTATTAAGTGACAGATCACAACCGTTTAGCCACTTGTATTACACTGTCTTACAATTGGCATCAAATCACCCTTTCAAGAAATGTCCCCCTTGAGCTGCTTGAAAAAACAAAAAAACAGCAATATTTTTTTAAACAAATTGAATACTACTTTCCCCAACTATGTAATTTTTCCACTGGTTTATCTGTGACCTTTTGCAGGATCCAATTATACCAAATATGTTTGATTTTCCGTGTCCTGTCTCTATGAAATTACCAGTAAAGAGTATGGTACCTATGAAGGACGAAATTTTAGGAAAGGCTCATATACATGTAGACTAGGCAGTAGAATGAGGCTTGTAGCACTCTGTAATAATGTCAATGAAATATTTTGAATCAAAACATAGTTTTATGTCAAATAAGATAACTGCAGCCTCTGTTAAAAACGTGTGGTCTTTATGTAACTGAAGTAGACAGTGAAAAGGAACTTTCTACTCAAGCTTTAATGTATATATATATATACAGATGAGATCAGCTGTCCTACAGCCAGTACTAGCAGGATTAACATCCATAATGTTAGGAAAAATTAAGAAAGGACTTACGCTCTTGATATAATGTAATGACACAAAATTAAGAATCATCATACATACTGAAAGAATTACTGAGTGAAAAAGGTTTTTTTTGGAACATAATCTAACAAAGTCCTTATCTGTCAACTAATATAATATTTTTATGATATACTGGCATTTGCATGTCTTTCTGTTCACAGCGTTTGATCAACCACCTACGAGCCAGCTCTCACAGTTTCATTTACTCAACGGCCATGTCCCCACCAGTAGCTCAACAGGTGATCAGCTCCATGAGAATCATCATGGGCAAGGATGGCACTAATGAAGGTCAGTAAGTTATATTAGTGCAGAAGTTTTTGTTTTTATGTGAGGATTTTATTAAAATGTTAGGAGACCAGCTTTATCATCATATGCAAAGTTTTTGTGCTTCTATGTTGGTTGCTTTGAAACGTGGAGAACACTCACCTGTACCAAAGTGTAGTTTCAGTGGAAGAGAAATTCAGTACTGTGGGGATAGCTTTTATCTTTGAAATATTAATGGGTGTGATTAAAGTTAAAACGCAATCTCAGACAGCTTTTTGAAATCAACATCATTTGTCATGGATCATGCAAAAGAGTATGACGTTCCTCATTGTCATCATGAGTTAGACAAAATAACAATGAAATACGATGTCACTCTTTCATATTGGTTGTTCTGGATGTGATGACTGAGAGTTTGCCAGAACTTCACTAACATATTGGAATGAGTGAACAGTGTCAGGTGGGGTTCTTGTAGGCTGCACTCAGCCAATGGGGTTGGTACTAAAGATGGCATTGTCATGTAGTGAATTCAGACAGATACTTCCTATTCATTTTCAGGCCTCAAAAGAATTCGTCAGCTGGCGTGGAACACGCGTTACTTTCGTAAGCGACTCCATGATCGAGGCTATATCATTTATGGGAACAAAGATTCACCTGTTGTCCCTCTCCTCTTGTATATGCCTTCAAAAGTTGCGTAAGTATATTTAGAACTGGCTTATGTTAAATAAAACAGTATACTTTTGTTTATTACAGTAAGATCTTGTTTAAGACTTTGTTTACAGATCTATCGAGATTACCAAACGGGTATATGGGAACCAAAAGTTTGGGATAAATGAGACATGACTGTAGCTTCCTGTGTGCCTGTTTAATTCATTTTTGTTCTTCCATCCTAAAATTTCACTCGCTGTCAGGTCCTTAATTGAAGAGCATTTTTCCAAAACTCAGTAAATGCACTTTCATTGAAAAAAGAGTTGGTGGTATATTCGAACATGCATTTCTGTGTTAGTTCACTCAAAACCCAGGGATGTAAATCTTCCGATTTTGGCCGGATTTTCCGGCCAACAGGCCTTTCCCGGCTTTTTCTCGCTTGATTGCGAACGTTTTTAACTATGAAGTTACCGTTTAGAACTGGCCGGAAATTGCTTGCTTGTTGCCAGGCTGGACGATTGGACTAATGTTGGCCTGTGTTTGGCATATATACATGTAGATCTAGTCTAGCATGCCGGAATGATCATTGTAACATACAGACTAACTTGATTTGCCCTGGCAAGATTTCAAATTGATTTGGCTGCTTTGTGGTCGTCACCCTGGTACACTGATGCAAACTTATGAAGGTTCCAGACTGTCACTGTCTGTCTCGTTAAAGTAGCGTGGCTTTGCACAAGGCCTGATTCCTTCCCACTACAAAAGTGTGCCTTCCAAGAACCAAGAACATATATCACAGGACCCCCCCTGCAAAAAGGAAGGCCAACTTTGAAACAGCCCCTAAAGAGAAGCGGCCTTGTGTCCAAGACATTGGGGGTTTTTTCTCCAAAAAGTAACTTATTATTATCCAGGTCATAGTGGATGCTTTCAAAAGAAGGTGCCTATGGGGAGTTCAAAGCAGTATTTCTTTCTCTCTTTATCATGTTCTTTTATGTTCTCTTTCTTGCAGTTCAGTAATGTATTTAACAATTTGAGTGTTGTACAAGATTTGTTACTATGAAACCTTATGCGGAACACTGCATCCACATTTTGAACCTCGGGGAAATTTTCCTGATTTTTTGCTCTTGGCCATTTACATCCCTGAAAACCTAATTGAGCTAAAAATCTGCACTCCTTCAAATTTTACGTCATGTAACACTAACAGTTAATAAAAGTATACGTGCCAAAAGCAGTTACCTTTATTTCCCTTTATTTCAGAAATATTCAGAGACCACATCACCAATTTTTGCAAAATGCTCTTCAATTGTGCTGAAAGAATTTAACATTAAGTAAAGGGAAACTTATCTACACCATTCACTATGTACCAGCAATGGCTATATCCATAAGCTGCTTCATTGAGAGGCAGAACTAGGCATAATGAATTATGATTCAGGATCTGTCATAAATTTATTTGCTTTGAACAATTCCTTGACCATTTGATGTTTTTGACATGGCTACCGCATTTATGGTGAAACTGTTTGCTTGACCATAATACGCAACATACTGATGCTCCATGTCCATCTGTCTACAGTATGTTCAGTCGAGAAACCTTAAGGCGAGGCATGGCTACTGTTGTGGTTGGGTTCCCAGCAACTCCTCTCATCGAGACCAGGGCCAGATTTTGTCTGTCTGCAGCACACACAAAAGAAATGTTGGATGAGGTGAGTGGGCAGTTTTTCTTACTTAGGTTCATGGAAATGTCTATTGCAGGAAGTTCAAGAAATTTTGACCGTTGAAATTTCATATTTCAGTATGTTATCATCGTCATGAAAAGTTATTCTGTTTGGTTGAGGCGGCATGAAGTATTGTATTTTACAGCATGTTCTAAATTTCAGCATTTTTCTAAATGTTAAATGGGCTAAAATTTCTTCAAGATCTATCAAAATCTAGAAACGTGCGCAGGGCGTTCAGTTAATTTGATTTCACTGGGACTATCACAACGAGTTCAAATGGGCAGAAATCTTGTTTGTTTTTAACACGCAAGTAATGACATAGCCATGGTATTATATAGCCATGGTATTATTGTTCAACGTTTATCCCTATGGCATAGGGAAATTTGGACATGATGACCTTTCATTTTGTTATCCCTGAAAAAAGTAGCAGTAGCCCTGAGATGGGCTATTTTTAGGTTTTAGCCCTTATGAACTTTTGTTCCAAGAATATGCTGTTTATTAGTTTAAGTCTTAAAATATCAGCCTCGTGACGTATTATGATTTTGGACTGAATCAGTATAAAATATCTTTTACATTGCAAAAGAAGCATCATCACTTGAGGGGTACACTGACAATAGAAGGTTGCATTTGGTCACTCTTAGTGAACTCTAGTTGAACCCAGATATTTAGGTACATAGTGAATTCCAGCATGTGAACAATTATGCTCTAATACAGCACACTCTAGTCCCACTACATGTCATCACTGCTTCCCTATCCCCAGGCTTTACAAATCATTGATGATGTTGGAGACATTCTTAGACTGCGATACTCAAGCTTACCCGCACCTAACTTCACAGAAAAAGACATCCAACTTATTGAGGTGAGAATTATATAATGAGCAGTAAAGCTTTGATTGTGATGAAGAGGTATAATTAAATAATCAAATGTGTCTCTGAAGACATGAAGAATGATGCTATGCAAAATATTCTGTTACATAAGACTGATATTTCAGTGCAGGCATTCCATATTTGTGATAGGATGAATACTGTAATCAACAAGAGCACATGAAGAAAGCTGTGAATGTGTAAACGAAAAGTGTCATGAGATATATGCTTTTTACACTCCAGCATTTAAAATGTACACGAAAGCACCCAGTTCCTCAGCCAGATCTCATTTAATGTACATTTCTTCTGTCATTTCAGTGATCTTACTGCTGACCAAGACCCATCACTGTACACCTCTCCCACCCAACCTGTTAACTCAGTCCATGTTATGGCTGTGGTCCTTCATCCATATAATGAGACTGCAAACTTAAAGACAACAGTCCTTTTCCACTGCCTTCACAGCTGTGGCAGGCAATCCAGTTTTGTCTTAAAATATGTAGTCATTTATTTTACTTGTAATTTGATGGCTCTTTCAGATGTACCCATTGCTATTTATTAGAAAACTACTGAGTGAAATGTTATTCCACTGTTAATAACCACAGCTATTTCAGTGCCACACATGATTTTTTTTTTTTTTTAAAGAGATTCTGATGTAAAATGACAATTTCAGATCTGCTGCTGAGAGTAACTTATTCTATACTGGTCTTACATGACGACCTAGTGAAAGCAGTGAATGTTTGTTTATCTGGAATAAGATTTGACTTCATCTTCATACTGAGAGTCAGCCAAGCTCAATATGAAAGACATGCTCAGGTTAAGACAAGGATTATGAGCTACTTTTTTCTCTTGTTTATTTCTGAGGCTAATAGAAGTATCTGTACTAAACAAATGACAAAAGTATGTGTATGTGATGTGAATCTCTTGCTTGGTTTAATTAATTAAGTTACAGCCACTGTTCTCTTCCATGATGGCTTCTTCATACTGATTATCAACAAATGGTGTTTTGGACCAAAAAATTTTGCCCTATAAATTTAGAAGCATTATTAAATACAAAATGGACAAGCTTTTCACTGAAGCCAAAATGCAATTAGATTTCTGTATGCACTGAATCTTCTGCTTTCAACTTACTAAGTCTGGTTCAGGCATCAGGCTCAACTGATTTTTCACCTTCCGTCATGAAAAAGCGTCATTTTAATGATATAATTATTACTGGTCTTTGGTATTTAGATGTGTTTTACACACTTATAAATTATGCTTTGCAGTTTCATGCACAGATACATAAGGATTACCTGTCAGAAAAATGTATATTGATGAATTTATTTGGTATTCTGTTTGAGTAACATTCTTTAGCATGCTGTAGCATAGAAATTTACACCGGTTAGACTTCATTTGTAAGGGAATCTTTCCTCCACAATGGGAAATTAATTCTATGTGAAGTTGATTTGAGTTGATTAGTGACAAACAGTAGAATTAATACAAGTGACTCATCCAGTTGCTAATTAGCTAATTACTCATCCAAAGTTATTACTCTTACACTGAGACAGTGTAGGCAGTTACTGTATCTTTATTGTTTCACAAGAAATGTTTACTGCCACTGTATTGATATAGTAGCTGTAAGTCTTTATTATAGTTTTCAGTTTTTGTTCTTTAAATTTGTTGATTATCTTAACTATGTTTAATGTTGATGTATTTTTGCAACAAAACTTCTAGAAATGAGTGGTAATTGTAGTATTACCATAACATTAAGAACAGTCAATCAGAGAAGACTTGTTTTCTTTTGAGATTTGATCATGTCATTTCAAGATGTTCAATTTGTTTCTTTGTGTTACATATTGGAGAGGAGGTAATATACTTTATTGCTGGGAAATTATCCTTCCCCACAGAGAGACATGTTCAAGGACAGAAGTTTGCAAAGTGTGTTGAATGAATATGACTATTGATCCTAGTGTTGTACAATTGCATTTATTTAAATAAGTTATGTTTTGTTCAATCTTTTGCACATAAAAAGTAAAAGGGAAGCCTGCAGTCTTTATTATTTGTTGTAAGTAAAAAATTATTGCAAATTTGGAAGATAATTTCATCAAGTTATATAATGTGATTTGGATTAGGTCATTTGATCTCTGCCGTGGTATGATTTATAAATGATTAATACGACAATAACCTGCTGAGTTAACTGAATTTCAGGGATAGTTGCTCATAAGGACGCCATTCAAATTTTAATAGTACAGGAAAATAAGGGGAGAGAACTTGTACTCCTGTTTGCTGTTTCAATGTTCACACTTTTATCAGCATGTCATTTATAATAATCAAAAGTGAAGTTTTTGAGAGTTTTTTAAAAATGATTTCAAAAAAATTATTTGATCATTTTCATGTTAGTAGAATTTTTCTTGCGCGTTACAGTTCTTCAGTTTATTTGTAGTCTAATCTACATGGTATTGGTAACATTATATCTGCAAATGAAGTATTTTCAAGATCTGCAACCATATTATGACTGAAATCTGAACTATTATATAACATTAGTTCCAATAAAAGTCAAGGTTATTATTATTTTGCTAGATGTAAGAAGGCAGTCAAGGATACAAAGGCAAAAAAAGGAATGGAAATTGCTTGCTCATTTGGGAAAATAAGTGAAGTTTTATAATATCAGAGCTGGATGGGAATGGCTACTCATTCCCTTCTCTTGTTTGTTGTGTTTCAGGTTCCCTACAATAATTGCCACCATGCACCATTTTGTATGTCTGTTCACACTTCCTGGCATTTGGTCCACCTGTTGAAACAGAAGCAGAACTCCATAAATGCTTAAGTTACAAGAAGTAGGAGATGTACTAACCGATTTCACACCTGTCATATCTCTTTTTTATGAATTTTGAGTTTCATGCTTCCTGTTTTAACATGAATTCTGTCAAGATAAAACAACTGGCTCTCATGTTTGTGAACAAATTGTAACAAGATTATTGAAATACCTATTTACAATTTTTGTGTTTTTTAAACCGATGTTCTTGTTCAATGTTCATGTATGCTTAGTGTGACCAGATTTTCACATTATATGTTTTCTTCTTTTGTCCTAGATTAACAGGTAAATGTCTGATTTTTTAAATGTATTTTTGTTTTTCTACCTTTCGTTAATTTTCAAAATTATGGAGATTCTGTTTGTTAGATGACTTATACAAGAAGCATTCACAGATATTTTCCGGTGTACATCTCAGTGCTTTTAATTAGTACTAGCCCTTGCAGCTTGAAAAGATGGTCAGGTATTTCTTAGAGGAAGCTTTGGAATCAGATAACGTGGGAATTTCCTCTTGAAGAAAAAGAGCTAAGATGTGAGTGGGTTCCAAATTTAGTTTTTTTTTCACAGAATCAGCATTTGCTCAAAGTATTAGCTTTTCTTTTTGTGTGTAAATAAGTTGCCATACATTGTGTGACAGATCACCGAAGTCATCATCTAGAATAAAATTTTAAGTTAGAAACACATCTGTTTGTGAACTTCAAAGTGAAAGAATAAATAATTATGAAGAAGGAAAGATTGAGGCAAGTCCGTCCATATTAGAACAAAATACAATAGCAGTTGATAATAATAATAATATGTCTCCATGACACCATATTGGTCAACCATCATTTAACAGTAGTAAAAGACAGTGAAACCATATGTTCATGCGATATAAATGTGGTGAAACCATATGTTCATGTGATATGACTGTGTTCAAGTGTTAGGACTGACTAAGTTTGCAGGTTAAAGAAATTCTTGGATTTTATTCGTTTATTTACCAAGTACATTTATGTTTATGTATTTGTGTATACATTCTTGCATTTACACTGTTAATGAGTAGCTGTTCATGAAGATCTTTCTGTAGCACTTGATATCTAAGAGCTTCTGTGCATGTACAGTCAACAGAATCAACTTTCATCATCATTCAAGTTCCTGATCTTGAAAGCACATTAGAACTGTGCGGTCTAGCAAAAATTCAAGGCAATAGTTTTGAATGTTCATGTTTAGTGAGCAGTTACTTCCCAGCAACAGCAGTTACCTTTTCTCATGTATAGTGGTGTATAGCATTAACTATGCTGAGGCATTGTTAACTAAACTGAATGAAGAAAACCAAAAACCCAGTTTTTCTCTTTAAATTGCATCTCAAGGGAATTAATTTTTTTTACCCTGGTGCACACATCAGACAGAAGCCAAAAGAAAATTTGTGGTACAGAAGTCATGAATGGACAATTTTCTCTGCATGAAGTCCAGGATTGGAGAAAGAAATCAAATACAGTGGAGTCCGCTTAAGATAAACCTCTCGGGACCGAGTCAATAAGTTTAGTTTAAGCAAGGTTTATCTTAACCATTTTCAAGGAAAACAACCTGTTTTGTGGTATTTTTATCCACATCTTTGGGAAGCTCTATTTTGCTATCCAGACTCAGCGTCTTCTTTTTGCAACTCTGTCATTTTGGAATGCAATGCAAAGGATTTTACGTTGAGATCGGTTCGATGTTTACTGGTCAAGCGCAGGAAAAGAAAAGAAAGGAACTTCTTGTGTACACACACGTACCGGATGGATAGTCTACATTAGGCTAAGCCACTTGTTTGGGACTGGGAAGAGAGATGGCACCAACTGTGCGCTGATGCACGCATGAGAGGTGATGGGGAGGGAGGCTAGTCTAGGCTAATCTCGGACCTCGCATGCAGAGACTGAGTGTACTAACTAGACTAATACAAGGTAAACGAAGCATCGCCCTTCCCACCCTACACTGTCTGCCCCAACCCAACCTCTCTCCGCACACATGGTCCTATTACATCATCAAGACGGTAGGCGGTGCGTGTGGGCTTGACTTTGGCTTATAAAGCCACTTTTTAGTAACTTTAGTATGAATCGCATCTGGTTTACACTTGCGGGCCGACAAGAAGGGTTTATTTTAAGCGGAGGCTGTGTTGTCGGCGTTTATATTAACCAGTCGTTGATTGGTAATGGTAAAGAAGGCAAAAATCGGGACCACGAGGAAAGTTTATTTTAACCGAGATTTTATCTTAAGCGAGTTTATCTTAAGTGGACTCCACTGTATGTCAGATGACTATACATTTTCTTTCCTTAGTGTGTTGTCACTTAGATCCAGGATGGATGAACAGTGAATTTTTTTTTTTTTTTTTGTAATTAAAAGAACTTATCGATTCTCACTTTTATTTGTGTCTCCTGTTATATGCTGCAATTGCGATGTTCCTGTTCGAGAAAAGTAGAAAAATCCTAGTGGGTGAAGAACTGCAGACTGTTTGCATGTTACTCAGGCAGTTGAAGAAAGTAATTTCCATTGAAGAAAATGTTCATAGAAATGAACAGTTGCTAGAGAAGCTTGATGATATTTGCATATGGTTTCTCCACATTTGCTACAACAAGTTTCCTAAGCTATTCTTGTTTTAAAAAAAAAACCTTATTGTAACATTAATAATAATTTAGTGTTGCACATATCTTAATACACTCATATGAATACACTCTTCAATGATTTCCTCATCATTAGCTATGACTATGTTCATCCAGAGATTCTCATAACTTAATATTATTTAAAACAGATCAAAATAGTTGCAGATATTTTTTTTTTTACTTTCCAGATTTTTGACCTAAGTGTACTGCTTGACTTTCCAGATTTTGGACTTAGTTGTGCTGTGACAGTAGCTGCTCGCCTGTGGTCTTTTCTTTTTGAATAAAACCTGCAGCTATTATCAAACTCCAAGTTGCTAAAGTAATACGTGATGTGCCTGAATTTGTATATGTCTTTTTGGTCTCTGATGATCCAAACACAGTTTGGGTGCACCTTCTGTTCACCAGATAAATTCATGTACAGTACAAGATTTGGATTTTTATTTCCTCTACCTTTTTATATGCAAGCAAAAGGAACAGCTTTTATTTCCACAGAATCCACAGATTTGAACATTAGGAAGATAGCTGGCACTTTCTATTGGTTTAACTGCTTTGAAGCAGATCAAGCCATAGGGCTTTCTGGTATACAACCTGTTGCTTTCTTATAGAACACAAAAGAGCACTATGCAGTGAGAACAATTAATTGAAATGTGCAACACAGAATAGCGGCACTCAGAAGCTGCTTGTTGAGCTTAAGAGCACAATAAAAGAATGTTTGCCTTTCAGCCAAGAAGGTCAGGAAACCACAAGACCCTTGTCCCACTTGAAAGTCATGTTTGGCATTTGATATGTGGTACTTGATGGAGAACCACACATATAATGAACAAAAGCACCTTTCGTGACTAAATGACACATCTCTGTAATAAGGTGGCACATCAGTTCAGTAACCCATTGAATTACTGTGTAGGAAGTTCATTGTGCTGTTCTTTTTTTCCTTTTGATGCAATTGGAAAGATTGCTGCAGTGAACAGATTAAGGAAATGAATATCCTCGCTACAGGTCCTCTTAGACAGATGTGCTCACCCTGTTACACAGTTTCCTATTTACAAGAGTGCCAATGTGGGTCAGTATTTCTTATGTGGTTATTTCGGCAATATTTTTGTAAGTCTTCACCTTTTGTGCTCAGCATTCCTTTTGACAGTGGATATTTTGTATGCACACAGTACATTTTCTGTGGTGTTCCAACAGATTCATCAATAAAATTGCTTAAAAAGGGTATTTTGACTTGTTTCCTACTTTGCAAGTTTATTTTTCAAAAAAAACATGTTTTGGCATTGTTGCAGAATTTGGTCACAGCCATGAAACATGTATCAATCAGTGAAAGATTGCATTTTGGAGGTTGATTTACATGGCAATAATTTTAATGATGGTGTTGATTTTAAAGTTGTGTGCCTAATGGTTGCCAGTAAAATGAATATGATATCCCATAGAATAATTGTTCAGGATTGCTCTTAAGAATGCTTTCTCTTCCTTAAAAGGCCTTCTTCGCAGTTTTGCTCAAAAAAGCAAGTCTTCAAGCAAAACTGCACAAGTGGATAAAAAACTGACGGGCTCTAGGCAAAAATCCGGGCCTGCCAGGAATCAGGCCCTTTTTTTTTTTTTTTTTTTTTA
>JAWQUT010000558.1:315642-356896 GCA_033807755.1 Ellobium chinense | reverse complement strand
ACCATTTCTATTTCTAAATACAGTCCTGGTGTGTAGTCATTTCTCCAGTTGTTATCTGGCTGGACTAAGGCTATGTGCTAATAATTTTAGGACTTTACAGGCTGATTGACCAACACCTCCCATACACTCAGTCTCCAACTAACAGTGACCCTTCCTCCTCCTCTCCACCTCCCTCCCCCATCTCAATCTTTAGTTGCTGCCATGAGATATTTTACGAAATGAACCTGGAATTCCTTCCAGCATCAGAATAGTGGTCTTTACCCATCCCCTTGCATAGCAACCAAATTATACCAGTGACACCAGCCAGCCTAATTTTGCACTGCAGCCAAAATACCTCACAAGGAATATAGCACTATGTGACATCATTAAGGATGGTAAAATTCAAGTGTTTTTTCCCTGAGGGATCTCACTGGCCTCTTGCTCCAGAGTATATTTAGTGGGGTCACCTAGTGCAATTTTCAATTCAAGACATCCACTAGTTGTTTTTCTACTTCCAGGCTTGAAAAATAAGCAAATTTACAATTTATTTTTTTAATGATTGTTTTTTTCTTTAATTGTGGGAATTCATTTACATGGCATTATCTCCCATCTCATGGGTAAATGATAATGGCTGTCTGTCTGTCAGTTTGAGTGGGAATGATGTAAGGATGGCTAAATCAGATGACTGAATTTGTAGGGGGTTTAAGACAACAAATTACACTGATCGAGGGAAACCTCTTTATACTTTCAACCTTGTGATAATGCCAACTTTGGCTGGGTCCCAGATACTGAATCTATAATGTTAGAAAATATTTATGTATATGGTTCTTGGAGTTGAGGACTTTCAGTTTCTATGCCTTGCAATAACATGTTCTTCAACTACTATGACTGGGGGATATGAAGTTTTACCAACAGGCACTACCTGTTGCTGGTGAAGACCAAGTATCAGTGACTGTTAAACCCAGTTCAAAGGGCAGCAGTGATTTGGCACAAATGCTGTTTGAGTCACTATTCGCATGAAATGAATTCCTGTTTCTCAAATTATCTTCTTTCAGACAGGCTGCTCAAATATGCTCTGGGCTTAGACAGGAAGTTTGTCTTGACCACAAAAAAGCAGATTTAATATCCATGACCCTTCATATATGGCTACTTTCATCACAAGAATGAGACACATTCAGAAGTGTAACTGTGCTTATCTGTTGGTAGAGGATTGCATTCCAACACAGAATTTGCTTTTTATATTGGATTCCTTGCAAATAAATTATTACGATATAATTTGTTCCCCAATATCTGTGGATTATTATCTTTCTTCTTCTCCAGTTTTCTCTGGTCATGTCAGCAGACCGCTATGGGCCATGAACTGGGTGGTCAGCTGCAGATCTGTTCAGTTCCCACGGGTTATTATCCAAATTGGGCTCTTGAGGGGCATGTTACTTAGTAAATGGAATATAAATTCAAAACTGCTGTTTAGTCTCTGTAATTTTTGTTTCCTATGCTCAATTATTATCACAACTTTTTCGTCTCCAGATTTATCATAAATGTTTTTTGCGAACAAAATGACTTCCTTCAAACACTACTATATTGCAATTCCAGCATAATTTTTTATGCTCAGCAACATCTTACAAGCAAACCTATAAGGCAGAAAACACTCAGTCTGAAAAATGCATTTTTGCCTTATTACTGTGTTTATAATAAAATGTGAACAACCCGGGCCAGTTTCTTTGATTTATAGAATGTGTATATACTATTTTCCTAGCTGCATAAGTAGTTTTAAGACGAATGCTGCGTGTTTTGTGTGTTTTATATATATGCTTACACTGTCTCAATCGGCAAAAAACAATACCATTCATTTCCTTAACACAAGGCGGTGTCCATAAACATCGAGGAGAAAAATATGTAATTTGACTATTTTGGCCTCAGACTGTTATTATATCTTGAAAACAGACGCTAAATAGCCTGTTAGCACTGAAATCTAATCATTTTGTTGGTTTTTTTCACAATTTACGGCAAAAAATACGCGGTTCAGTTTTTCTATGATGACTGGTGTCATTTTTCTTTTAGTCTTGCAAGACTCGTTGTGACCTATAAAATAACCTACTTCCCTTTTTGGTGTTGGCCTATTTTTGCATATAAAACACTCCATTTTCATGTCATAGAGGTTGAGATAACGCCACAGAAGTGTAGACAATCTGTGTTAACTGAAGTTTTTGTGCTGTTATTTCATTATTTTCTGGTGAGTTTGGATTATTTTCTGTAAAAAGATAAGTTTTTGCCATCAAGATACCCAGTGTTGTATTTCGATAAAGATTTTGCCTCTGAGACTGCGGTCTAGATCTAGCCATTCTGAGTCCTAAAATTGCTGATTAGAAGAATTTTAACATATAATATCATCTTGTCACACTTTTAGACAGGCTATTTGTTATTTTACATTATATTTCCTTGCAAATATATAGGAGATTACACTGAATTTATACAATAAACCGCATTTTGTACTGCAAATGGGGGGAAATGTCTCCCTACAACCCCGACCCGTATTCCTCCATGTTGAATTTAAATAGTCAGCCGTGCGTGGGCCATGTGTAATCGGAACAGTGTACACTTATTATTATGTATTTCCACTCTTTTTTTGTTAATATATACTATAAATCCAATTTACAACAATAAAAGGAGGTCTATCGCAAATGAATTAGACTAGTGCTATTTATGAATGGGAATGATCAGTTTTCAGCTTGAGCACTGATACTGTAAATTTTACTCGCTGAGTACTCGCATGGCCTACCGAAGTTGTTTTTTCACCATTTGAAACAAAAACATGTTGAAAACTGTTGATGAACGCAAGGAGACGGCTAGAATCTAGAATTTGTGACCAAAATCCATCGTAGTTGTAAATTAACATGGACACACTTTAAAAATGGCCCTAGATAAACTGGTGGAAGGTCTTACTTGAATACTTATTATTGTGGTGTTTTGTTGATTTTTTTTCGGGNGGGGGGGGGGGGAAGAGAAGGAAAAGGGATTAACTGCAATAGTCTAATAGTCTGTACTTTTATTCTATTTTAAGGCATCATGGCAAGCAGAGCCGCCTATTACAGGCAAACAAAACCCCTGCAGACAGAGAATACAATGTAAAGTATTTGTTTCAAAATGATAAGACATAATGCTGAGCTTATTTGCATAAAACTAGACTAATGTATACCTTTCAATTTATACAGTTAAAAAAAACAGTAATAGGCTACTTACTTTTACAGCATTTTGTCATGAGAAAATAAATGCATCTTGTCGGTGAAAAGCCATTTGATACCACACGGTGCAAGTGTGCCTGGGTAAAATGCACAATTTTTTATGATGCAATTTCACTCTTTCCTTTCAATGTTGACATTACAATTGGACTATCTAAAAAATATTTATCTTTGGGGACACTCCATTAACTATTCCTGGGAAATCATTCCCTCGAGTTGTGTTGCATTGGACACCAGAGGCCATTATTGCTTTAAATATTGATGATTAATTGTCCCGTTTGCAGAATAAACTGTTCAGTAGTGTATATAATTTCATGGTTGCTTTGTGTCATTTTCAAATTTGTTTTCTTGTTTTTTGCTTTAATTTGTGTGACAAATTATCTCCCCCTGATAATTTTCATTGAAAAAACCAGTTTTGTGGGTAAATATATGCCTATAAATGAGACTGTGACAATAATTACAAAGTATATTAACTTATTTTCTCATTCTTGTGGTGTTTTCAAGTAATTAACGGTATCAAAGCCAGGTGTATATTTTGGTTGTGATAGGGGAGGGGAACTTGCTTTGAAACAATTTTCCCCTCATATAAGAGTCCTCGAGTTTCTGAAACTCATATTTTTTGAATTCCTTCAATAAGCTTTAATATTATACCTAATTTTACTATTAATGAATGTTTAATATTCCCCAATTTGGGCCTCCAACAGGAAATTGTTGAAAGCCTTTAGTGTTTTCTGCCATAACAAGAATTTGCCAACAATGGTTTCAACATTCTGTTACCTCTTCATCAATGTCGATATCATCTTGGTTCTTCTCCTTCTGTCGCTTCACAAACTTGTCAATAACATGGAACAATGATGGGGAAATGGCCTTAAAGTATTTGTGGAAACCCCACTTAACAGCCAAAGCAGCAAATATGTTGTTGTTGACTAGAGCTGATCTCAAATCAGTCAGAATGCCAGGGGAGTATTTCTGTGAATCTTCATAGAGATGTCTTGTAATCACATAGTCCAGAATTGCATCTCCTAGGAACTCCACCCTATAAATGAAAAACATTGCACATAAACATACAAGCCATCCATCATTCCATACATCCTGTTCTGTTATGTGCTTTTCTGTCCAAAGGGTTCAATGGATGTTAGGACTGTAAATTCAAAGATTTGCATAATATGGAACTTCAACCAAGAAATGAGACTCCAACATTGTATATTAAGGTGTGTATTTCTCAAGGACTCATTGAAACTGATAGAGATCCATTCATACAGATGCCCACTTGTCTAGGGACTGTTCACAGTAAACCTGTTAACAAGTCATTGTGTACACACCTACTTTGTTAAATTACGGGATATCACAGCCTGAGGTCTTGGAAAGTGTTCAGTACAATGCCATCAAGTTTACAGCTTGCCACCAAAGATGATCTAGATCTAGTCTAACATGCTGTGAGTCCATCTGACAGCACAAATGGCTCGGTAATTGCAAAATACAACAGTAGGAACTGGGAAAGAAGATAAGACAGAGCACCCACAGTGAAGAACTGAAGGTGCTGGGTCAAGGAAATCAACTGAAACCCTTATCCCTAACTTAGGCACAACTTGGATGTATCCTTAACTCAAGCACAGTTTGGGCGAGTCCTTCATTATTACCATGTTTTCTCACATCACTTTATTTCAGCTGAGCATACCCTGTTTCTTGTTTCTTTTTCAGATGGATCCAGTCTTCATAGCCTGTTTATTTTTTTGGTGTTTTCAGATATGGTGCACAAATTGAACCAAAAGTTACAAAATGTAAAAACATGTACAGTAAATCCTGTCCTCTGCGGTCCCTCCGATGAGCGATCCCTTCCGATCTACGGACACTTTTACTGTTCACCAACTGTTTTTACACTGAAACCGACCTCCGATCCGCGGCTCCCTCTGATCACGAGGCGCGGACACATATCAAAGAGCCGTCTCTCACTGTGACGAGTGACCACGTGTGCCCTATGCATTTCCCGAGTCGGAAAGTCCGAGTCCAACAATCATCGCTTAGACCTACATCAAAGAGAGGAGGGTACGGCACGGTGACTGAGGGTGGGAAGAAGACCTCGCTTATGCCTACCACAAACTTAATACTGGTTGCACAATATTAGACCTACGAAGCTCACATTGCCCCCTCATTATTGGCGGCATTGTAATTGCATCTACCGACTTGGCCTAGTGTAGCCGACACCAGACAGCTTATTTTGTGCTATCAAAATGCCGGGGTCTGACACAAGTTCAGTAACGGTGGCGTGTTAAGGCGCCCGATGGCGGTGAGGTCAATTGTTGAGGCGAAGTCCATGTGGGGCCACAAAGCGAAGCGAATCTGCCTTCAAAAGATGCCCTCTTCGGCAAGCAGTAAAATCCACAGAAGGAAAAGACCACACAAACAGCATTAATCTAGCGTTAGAAGTAAAGAAATGAAAGTCAAGGGAAAAAAAACCCTTCTGTGATTAGGAATAAAGTGCGGTAATGTGAACGGTAGTCCTGACAATGATCTCTGCTGAGAAGGACACATGGGACTTTGAAAGGACATTGAAAGCAAATCCCAACCTATCAAATGGAAATGCAAGTTGAGGGGGAGAAAAAAATCCAGTAAGCCACCCACACAGGCTCTTTAGTAGAAATTATGTTTTTCTTCTCTCTTGCCTGGACGCACCCAGACAAACCAGTGCCGTGAGGTGAGTAGTACTCACTGTTCACACCTAGCGGCCCCAAAAAAACCAAAAAAAACAAAATATGGGGATTCGGGGGTGCGGGGTGAGAGGTAGCCTACACACTACACAGTGTCTTGTAATAGTTATTATACTCTAAGCAAGCGGGATGGACGATCACTTTTTATTCCTGATGAACGGACAGGGTTATAATATTGCTGCGTGATTGTTCCATGACTGCATTCTCCATAAAGGGGGGGAACGGGAATAATTATAACCTAAGTCAGGATTTCTTCCATCATTTGAGGGTTTTTTAATACACACTGATCACACAAACTTATACACTGTCAACAAGACGATTGATATGCCCCAGTTGCAAGCTTACTACTCTGCTATTTCTATTACCAAGAGCTTTTTTGTTTTCTTTTACAAACATTGAGGGATAAACAGGTGTAGTTAAATGAGGGCCAAATAAAAGTGACTGTGTATGGCTTCCAATGTGCTGTAATTTTTAATTTAAATGGTAAAACAGTATTTTCAAATGTCTGGTCTTTAAATACTGTTCCTGCAGTTTGTATTTGTACCATCATATTTGCCTCATGATATGAGGCTCATAGTTTGTGATACGCTTTTCAAGTATAAGCCATGGGAGACATTGTTTACCTTAGTGTACTTGGAGAACCCAACCCTCCCTGCGATGAAGGACCACTTGTGATGTAGGGACTCTTAGTGTCCCTACATCACAGATTTTACTGTAAAGGATTATCTTGCAAATCCAGAGCTAATGTTCATGTTTTCAAAAATATGAACAACAGTGCACATTATTTGAAGTTTTTATGTCATGATGTCATCACTTGATGTGCCAGGTAATGTGGCACAAAGATGTGGATTTCACTGCCAGTTCACACACTCCATACACCTTCCTTCCCTGAGTTTCTCTTAAGAATGCTTGATTCTAGTCATAACTGTACTTCTGCTAAGCTCCATTAGAAAATGATACACCTTAATTCTCACCTCTGATAGCAGTCTGTGATTGTGTTGTAATGATAAGATGCATGAGTGAAAGCCTGAAGAAGATAAGATCTGTCCCTAAACCTGTAGCAAATCTTTTCTTCCAGAGAATCAAAGCCTTGCAATAACTGATTCAGCTTTGTCATGTTTTCTGGTGTGGGAGAGAACATTGGTGAAGGTGGACAGCGCAATTCATCAAACTCCTGTTCTGATAACTGGGGACCAAAAAAAAAACTATTGACAAACTTCAAACACTGGAAAGGCTGGAAAGTTCAAAAAGTCAAAATACATTCATGCCACGTGATAGAATATCAATCATATATTATAATTATCCAGAATGAAAGTTATCCTCTTACACATTTTTGTCATTAAGTACTACTTGAGAGGCACTGATCTGCAGTTTCATCAAAATTTACAGTGACTTTCAAAAGAGGTTCTTTCAACTGAGTGTTCCTACTTCACAGCAGGCTTCAGCATTTTTGATGAAAAGAAATTTTCACTCTGCTTAACATAGAAATTCCAATATATATAATTCTAATCAGATGGCTATGGACAACCAATTACAATCTAATTTGCTTTCATCAAGATCTTCAGCTTAACACCTGAAGATATGCTACTGTCTATAACCCTCACTGTACAGTACTTCTCATTAATTAACACCTTTCCACTTGAATGATGGTCACTGCAACTGTTTGAGTATGAAAATAAGTAAGGATCACAGTTTTAATTTTTTTGATGCCTGGAATATAAAAATACAGCTTTTCACATTCATTGCATCTACTGACAACACTGTCAAACTTAAAAACAAAAGCATGGGAAGAAAAGTACGGACTAAGTATTTCATTCTGCTGCAGTGCACTACTCCCATTAATACCACAGGGATGAGATAATAATTGGTAAATCTATCAAGGATGTGTATTTCATCTTCACATCACTTTATATCTACTTCTCCACTTTTACCTTCCAAAAGCATGTTTTGTCTGTTGTATCTCCATAACCACCTCCATCACTAGATTCCTTTTTCTTCTTTGGCAGCACCTTGAGGCCCAGCCATGACATGAACATCAGGGCAGCCTTCCTTCCACATGTGGTCAGGTAGCAGCCAATAAGTGCTTCCACACAGTCTGCAACACTCTTATCTGGCAGGCCATGATGGAGTTGCAGACTGTAAGGGGTCAAGGTCATGTGATTGGGCTCATCAAGATCATCAAGTTGGTCAGCTTCCTGACTTTGCTGGATCCACTCTAGTTCTTTGTTGAACTGAGAAACCTCATCACGTTTTCCTGTCAGAATAGTGTGAAAAAAATCTTGCCCTTACTGGTATTAACATTGTGTGTCACTTCTTAGTTTCTTAAAAATCCACCTCATCTGAAAGTCCGCACAATGAGATCTTCGCTGAGTGCCAATTAATTTATACACCACAGCAGATTCTTCCTCCTATACACCACTGCAAAATCTTCCTCCTATATTTTACCTTAACTTCAACCCCTAAGAATAACACTGTAAAATACAGTTGACTCCGCTTAATTGCCTTTTATGCTTAATTGCCGCGTTTCCCAGGGAACCAAATTTTTTCTACATAAAAGTCACTGGATAATCACCTCTCACTCCTGATAATTGACCAGCACCTGTGAATTAAAGATCAGCAGCTGAAGGATTACAGTTGACAAATATGTACACAGATGTTTAACTGCGTGATGGATGGCAGACCGGTTGACTGAGTGACAGCTGCCACACCGAAATAGGTGTGATAAGCCTTTCCTCCCCACCTCCCCCTCCCCCCTATGTCCCATGCTACGCATCACTGCCGTCGCCCGTCCGATAATGCCAATGCGCTGAAAGCCGTATAGTCTCCCCCCCCACCCTCCGTGCCTTCCATCTCAGCGAGGCAGAAAATGTAAAACATCATATTGCGCCTGTCTGGTGGATTTCGGCTAGATCAGAGAACGTGTCATGTGGATAAATGGTCGATCCCGACTGTGCCATCCTACTCCTTATTGTCTGCTGGGCTACTGCGAGGTGGCCAATGAGAGAGACTGTGGAGACCAAACATTTTGTGCGCTACAACATCGTCAAAACTCAAGTCTGTCCTGAGTCTGGCAACACATGCACAACATCAAACCTGACATAAAAGAAATTTAACCCCATTACAAAAAATATAGCTGAAATTACCTTCTCTGCTTAATCGCCCACTTTTTCCCATGTCCTGAGGAAGGGCCATTAAGCAGAGTCAACTATATTCCCTTTATATTATCTTTTCATTTCAGTATGGTTAGGATAAGATTATGATTCTGGTTCCTGTTTTCATCAGTACCCTGGGCAGCCCTAAAATCAAGACATATCACAGGTCCAGCCAAGTGTTTTGCTCTTGGACAACACATTTTCAGGAAAGAATAACAATTCTTGTATGTAAACACCACAATTTGCAGGTAGAGTCTTGTCAGTAGACAAATGATGAATGAATATTTCCTCTGCTAAAATTTTTGGTTATTGTTTCATGCACGTCTCCAAGTTCAAGAACATTTATTAGAGGTTGTGAACAGTCAGCAGCTGTTCACATCAAAACACATACATGTGTATTTCACTTTTCAGTACTGGTCAGGCTGGATAAAGTGACTCATGAGGAAAATCCATTATGGTGCGAAAGAAAACCCCAAAAACTGGATTTTCAACAAAATTCCTTATATAGTACATTACACGATACCCACACAATGTTGTTTTTTTTCTCCCTTGTGAATTCTAAATTTCATTAACTTAAAGGAAAGTTACATTGTCCTACAGACCATATTAAATCATACGCTAACCTTTTATTCCAATAAAACAGTCTTTCAAGTGTCTGTCATAATGTCCCCTTCGATACAGTACATGTGTGAGCAGAAGGGAAGTATGTCAGGGTCATGGCTAAACACTAGGTTTACAATTTTCCACCGGTTAGGTAACAATATTCAGACAAAGGTATTTAAGGATTAAACTGCTGTGAAGTTAGCATCACTGTGGTGTAATGGTAGCACGTTCAGACTTGCAAGCTGGGAGATCCTGGGTTCGATCCCCGATACGACAGGAAATTTTCTATTGTTGGACTTTTTCAACATTTCCTCTCAAAATTGATGATTCACAGTAGTTTGGTAAAATCCCTGATGACACGCTTTCCTAGATAACATGTAACATCAGCTGAGAAAATGATCAGACTGGACTCACATTCCTTGTTATTGCATCATCCTACAGACTATATTAAATCATACGATGACCTATTATTCCAATAAAACAGTCTTTCAAGCGTCTGTCATAATGATATAACGCCACTGCCGGCCCCAGACAATCCACAGGGTTACATTATCCAAAGTGCAAATTGTTACATTCACTGCGCGCGTGGCGGCAAAAAACTTACGTCAAATACATTCTAGCCACATGGCCAAGCTGTCTAGCCAGTGCTCTGCAGACAGGTGATAGCATATTGGTATGAATATTTTAATTCCCTGTGAACAGTATATATGTCAAACAAAATCATGCTGAGGCATTAAAGATGCAAAATACTTCATCTGGCTTACACTATCAAACTTTACGTTTGAATTTGGATGATCAGAACCTCAATCGAATGCTGAAAAATACATTGTCAGAGGAAGGTGTCTGTAGCTGCTGGAACTTAAGTGACATTATTGTTTTTGCCACAAGCTGCTGCTGATCAGGGAAGGGGAATAATTCTGGATGCAAGGGCCAAACCCGGTAACTCTAGCTCTTTCCTAACTGTGTCATATTACCCAAACACAGTAATAGCACGATGCTCTTTCTTTGCAAAATTGACTCAGTGGGCACCACAGGTAATTTTCAGAGAGAAAAAGTATTGGAAAACAAAATTATTTTTGATGTGTGTGTCCTCCTTTCAGTTTCAGACAGCAAGTCCAAATAAGCTACATCTCAGCAAAATAAATACAATAATACAATATTTACAATTTAAATACAGTACCTTTTTACTCTGATGTAAAGGCCATTGGCCTTGGAAACTAGCTGTGCAAAACAGCCACATGTCTTTCATCAGAGGTAAACCCAAAGTATACCTAATCTTCTTTCTCATTATATACTACTGTATAAATATAATAATATGAAGTGTCTTCAGAGATGGCAAGCTGCTTATAATGATAAAGTCCTGGGCCAAATTGTTTAGGTGTTATATCCACTGCACATGCTCTTTGTTCCCTTTTTCCAGTCCAATCCAGATTATGAGTCAATGAACTTCACTTGAGACTCAATATGGTGACAGCACGCACTTACAGTCTGATTTGGGTAGATCTAACAGCAGTCCTAAGTCAGGACCATTTTCAACACTATAGATTATAGGGAGCGAGCTTATACAAGTTGGTCAGGTCCGTAACATCCCCACTTAATGTGCTCTTGTATGCAAGGGACAACTAAACTGGATTTATCACTGTGTTTATTGTACAGAAAAAAAAGTGTTGTGTGTGCTTTGTTCTGTTTTATCCACCAGATTCCAATGTGATGGTATGTAAAAAAATTAGGTCGCAGTGTTCCCGTTCATAACATCTGATATTCTGAAGCCTGAATACCAGCACACACCTATTTTCCATTAACATATAAACACCGAGCTCAGGATGGAAGATATAATTACAGAATCGTTGTCAAGTTGACATCTGTTAGCACCACTAACACATAACTGCTTAGCACAGTGGAATCACAAGCAGATAAGTCCATTTTGAATCCTCCAATGTTAACTAATTTTCTGGTATTTGGTCAGTTTTTGCCTTTATTTCAGACTTGATCATTCTCAGTGGTTTAGAAAAAAAATCCTATGTCACACTCTCCAAAAGGTTTGTAATGGTCTAGTTAGCAATTCCTCCTCAACAAAATTATATTTTTCTTATCATGGCCATACTGTGAATGGATGTCACAAACAGAGACAGACAGATAAATGAACAACTAGACAATGGGAAGGAAAGTATATTGAGAAAAAGAGCATGAAAGATAGAAAAAAAATGCAACACAACGGACACCACAATTAACCTGATAAATACACTCAGTTTCATTGATTAAGGAAAATCTCTAAGTAAGATTTCTGACATTACACCTGGGTGAGTTTGGATACTCAGCTGAAATTGCCAATGCATCGCATTGGTATACGCTTTAACATGGTTTCCCATTGTATAAACAGCAAAGAAGTGGTTTATTTCAGTTTGGAGGCAGTTCAGCTTAACTGATTCAGTTCCTCACTCAGCTCTTCATGCAGTGAAAGAATGCAGCAAGAATGATCTGACATTTGCAACAAGTGTCTACATTCATAATGACAAAGTACCACCACTCAGTCAGTACCACCACTTTGTCTTACATACCCGAGTCAGATGATTCATCCAGGTAAAAGTTACGGGATGTGTTGGTAACCTTTGATCCTGGAGTAACAATGACCACTTTCGGAACTGGACCACGCCTCCGATCCTCATTAATGATAAATCCTGGTGGAAGCCAATTCTCATAGGGTTCAAATTTGGTAGACACCATACATTCTGCTAAACACTTGCGACGGCCCAGACGATACAGATTGCAGTTGCTCACCTATAGAAAATAAACTATTTTCATCACACAGGCATAGTCAGTGTAGACATTTAAGTACTTTACCAACTCCAGTCTGTTCAGAAATTCATATCCCTTTTTGGTCTCAAAAATCTTCTGAAAGAATAATACAGAAATTTGCACATGTCTATGTTAATGACATAATATGAGTAACTGTTTTAATCATGCCATAACACGCACATGGCAACGCAAATATCAGGATTTACGATACAGCCAAAAATTTCAAAGTGTAACTATCATGCATTATGAAGCTCCTTGACATTAATACCGAACTTATTATTTAATTTTTTTTTAGACAAAGTATTGTCCCTTACTCAAGAAAATTCTAGTATAGTACATTTATCAAGATTTGAAATTCTTTAGATTTTTGTGCTTGGATTTGAAGAATTTATTTGTAACCCCTGGCACAGAAAGGGTTAAATCATATCGAACACGTTTTGCAACACACTCAATACACCCAAACATGTTCATAAAGTTTGCTGCTTTGTTTGTCCAAGATGAACTTCCCAGTGGGAGGTTTGAGCAATAAGTTTGGTGTGAACAGTATTTCCATTTACTATTACTTATGCCAAAAGTGATTGTTACTTGTTATATGCTGCTGAAAACATCATCACGGCACTCAAGACATGTTCACTGGTGTTCCAGTTCTCATGCCAAAAGCCGCTTCAAAGAAACAAGCGACTGTGCCGACAGACATTTGGTTGAGGACAGTTGTATTCCTTCCAGCAAGTCTGCAGTTTCTAACCCATTTTTTTCACCACACCCACCTCCATCATAAATGAACACCAGAGGATACCTATTTTATCCTGTTTGAGTATGCCCAAAAGGCATCAGCAGTCTCGATTTCGGTCTTGTTTCCACACACCCTAGCAACAAACCCCATCCACTCTTTTTGTCTCTTGCTACAGACCCATTTGTCAAATATTAAAAGGAAATTAAACCCCTCAAAGCAGCAGTGAAATGAAGCTTGGACATTTGTTTCACAATATTTCTGTTCCATAAAAATGAACTCTAGATACTAATGGCATTTAGTGAAAAGGCATTTGTGCAATAGTGTTAAGATAATAAAATCTATTCACCCTTCAGACAGGGTCAGGAAGAAAGAAAAAGATTTGTGAAAGAAGTATTTGGAGAGATAACCAAAATGTTTATTCAGTAAACTTTACCACAAATATCGAAACTGAGAGTTAGACAAGAACTTTGGTCTAGCATGTGAAGATTATGTTTTTTTCAAAGGGGAAAATTGCTAGAATGAAGGGGTGAACTTCATTCAGCCAAAGACAGCTATAATGAATATTCTAGACTGATCTGACTTTCAGTGAAGTATTGTGAAGTTTTGTGCCATGTTGCTGCTAATAGTTAGGAGCACCATGATGTATGAAAATTAAGCACCTGTGGATTTTTGTGACCTTGAATGATTTGATGGTATTGTAAATTTTCATTTTTGTGAACTAAAATGTCATGCTCTCTCTCTTTTAACTAAGGGTTAAAAAAGCAAAATAAAAAACAGCTCTGATTCCAATTACATAGGTGACACATATCACATCATTACCTCTCAAGCAAATTTCCAAGTAATTTTATCAGACCATTTTTTTTTGAGATATCACATAAGAGGCATCAGTTTCTGAACAGACTAAAGCTGATAAAATGCAATCTTGAATGTGTTAAAATATAAATAAGTGTGATTCAGTATCCACAATCTCCCTGCATCAACATTCTGTCTGAAATTTTGAAGATGGAGTTCCTTGCTATGAATGCTTCATATAAAATGAGTCTTCCAGGGTGTTTTTGGGGTTTTTTTTTGGACAAATTGCTTAAATCAATCCTGTGTCATAAGGTAAGACTTACCTGTTTGCTTCGCAGGTAGCTCAGCTTGCCCTCATGTATCCCTGGATATGAGCAATATAAGTAGACAGTAATAGCATACTTCAGAAATGAATCTCCAATGGTTTCCAATCTCTCAAGGCTAAAGAAATCATTGGCATTGGACATTGTAAGGGCTTGCATGATGAGGCATGGACTAGGACCAACAAATGTTTTCAGATCTCTGTCCTCATCCAAACTTACATTCTGCCAACTGTTCAATGATGATGAGAATGAAGCTGATGAAGCAGTAGTTGCATAAACAGACTCAGATGGCCTAATGACTGCAGCATTACGGTCAGACAAAGATGATTCTTCATGCTTTAACCCATCAGACCTATTTTTTCTTGAATTCCAAACTCCGATATCAAAATCGGTGGAGGGAGATGATGACAGAATTTTCTCATTATCAGACAGTGAAGGGAATTCATCTTTCATCTCCACACCTGAAATCACAGAGGTTTTCACTGTCGAAGTAGAGTGTGATGGTTGTTTGCACTTCACAGATTCCGGTTTATTCTCAGCTTGTTCATTTTCTGTCGCAGCTTTGGATATCCATGTTCCAAACTCGGTGGTGAACTCTTTCTTATTACCACCCTTCTTCTCCATGTCATCAGTAGCAAAGGAAAATTTAATGACATCAGCATCTGTTGTATGGTAATTCTCAGGACTCTGCCATCCATTCAAACTGTCCTTTCTTGAAGAATCCTTCTTATCATCACTACTACACTGTGTTGTGTTGGATTCTTCATGACACTCACTCTCCTCTAACCCGGTACCTTCCCATGAGGATGATTTCTTGTAATTTTGCTTTTCATGACTGCTGGGGCCCCACTGAGATTTAGAGGGATGGAATGTGTCAGAAGTGTCTGCCAAGGGTATGATGAGATCTATGTCTAGGCCAATCAACTCCTGGCCAAGTTTATTCATGATAATAGCTGGGTCATCTTCCACTTGATTTTCTGCTGCTGTTGATGGAGGCTGTGGTGGGGATGTCAGAGAAAAAGTGGCAGTTGAGACAGGTTCTGAACTTTCCGTGATCTGTGAACTCACCTCCTCTAAGTTCATGACTTCTTGACTAGTGAACACTTCATTGCACTGGATGTTTGATAATAACTGTTCACAAGTGGAAGTTTTATCAACATAAGATGAAGAGAAGTTCCCTCTCTCATTTTTCCCAGATATCTGCTCCTTCTTGTTGGTTTCACAAGGCTGTTCAAATGTTACTGGCTCCTCCTGTGTGCTGGGAACCAGAATCTCATTTGTGATATTTTGACCAGATAACTGGTGGACACATGAGAGGGTTTTTGAGTCAGAAATAAAATTAACATGTTGAGAAAAGGGCTCAATATTGGTATAAATATCACAGATTTTTGTTTCATCTTCTGTTGGATGTGTTTCTTTGAGTAAGGCAGTGTTTGAGTCAAACTGGCCCATCAATAATTCACAACCTTGATTATCATGAAGCTCTGCCCTGGAGTTGCAAGTGTTCGCTGTAATCTCCACTGGGTCTGAAGCTTCAGTTGATGCTGCAGGTGATGGTGTAGATGCACAATTGCTAAACTTGCCATAGGATGAGGTTTTCATGCTATGAGCTGATAATGATGAAGATAAAATTGATGCATGAGGTGATGACAATACATTTATATTTTCCTTGCTTGCTACATCCTTTGGTGTAGTGACGTCTCTGGGTGTATCTGGTGGTCCGGGGCTGGAATCAGATGACTGCGGTGTTACTGGCAATGAAGAGAATGATGCCAATGATGTTGACGAAAGAGACAATGAAGATGCAGATGATGATGAAGAAGGCAAAAGAGTTGCTGCATCATATTTAGCACCGGCATAGCTATGAGCTGCCGAAATTAAGTTATTATGATCTGAACACTGTGTGGTTATCATTACACTGGCAGCAGTTGACACACTAATAGCAAAGGTGCATTGAAGGTGATGTGCACCACAGGTTGATGCAATAAAGAGTGAATCAGTGGATGATGAGGGGCTGGTGATCCCTGTGGTCAATGATGATGTAGCAGTAGCAGAAGAGGTGTGTTTACATGGATTACAATCACATTTTATCACAGAGGAGGTAGATACAATTCTGCTGCTGCTGCCAACCAGCTGCCCAGTCACACATGAAGTAGAAGGAGGCTTGGCCACCTCAGTTGTATAAATATTGCATTGGTTATGGTCACCCTCACATGAGCTGGGAACTGAGCTACCTTGTGGGGTTGTATTGCATACTATGTCATGGTTTGAGCACCTAGGAGAAATATTAAGACCAAGACTGCTGGTTTCCTTGCTTTTTGGCATGGCTGGTGTTGATATATCATTCCTGTTACAGTTTTGCTCAGTTTTTGACTCTGCTGGCGGTGTATCAATGCCTGATGACAAATCTGGTGATTCCCTACTTGGAATGCCGACAGAAGTCCCAGTGTTTGTATCAGATCCAGAAGACAAAATGCCTGAATCACTGTCTGATGAAGCAGTTGAATCAACTTTCTCTTCAGTGGTTTTCAAATCTCTACCCAACGTGGCTTCATCAGCAACAGGCACAATACCTTTATCTTCACTGGTTTTGGTCATGATGCTGTGATCACAGTTTATCTCCTTCAGCAATAAGCTTTCATTTGTTTTGTTAGTGGGTCTGCAGTTTTCAGGCTTTTGAAGTTCTTTCTTTTCTCCAGTACTGATACTCTTGACATCTGAAGAAGAGTGCTGACCAGATTTTCTGACTTCTGCTTCTTTGAGCTTCTCGGGGCTGGTCTCAAAGCCAAAGTCCAGCTGAGGGAACCTGAATCCCTCTGGAAGTACTTCAATCCCAATTCCTGTTTCTCTGGAAATTTTCTGCCGGAGTTCCTCAGCCAACAACAAATAGTTTGTACGGTACAGGATGGCAGGGAGACACACTGTTTTACGCCACAGTGATGCCGGAAACACATGCACATCACACAGTTCTGGCACAAGAATCTGTTTCTGTTGCAAGTTTTCCCGTCTGGCCCTCTTTGTCTCAGCACTACTGGTTGGTAAGGCAACTCCTTTCTGGTTCATGTACCTTTTTATTAGAAAAATGAAATATGAATAAATTACAATTAAGTACAAAAATGTATTTAAGAATTTCTTCTGGTATTGACAGATGATTGCAAATGCAGAGGAAACAGTACTGTTTACAAACTTAACTCTCAATGGCTTGAGTAGATTTTCATTTGCAAGCCTAAACAGCTCAAACAGCAGAATCTCACAAAACAGGTTTACCATCACATAACAAGCTGAAAGTTTGATAACGTTCCAATCAGCAGATGATTAGAAATCAGACAGCAGCAGAAACATTTTAAAGGCTTTAACCAGGTACAGCAAAATTTGATAACTGCATCTAGGCCGAACATGTTTAAAAAAAATCATTACCTTGGTGTAAGAAGGTTAAGCCTGGCAGAGGTGTGGTCAACATCAAGCAGAGGCTGCTCAGTGTTCGTGATCTTCAGTCCATATTTGGTGGTGTAGTAATCCTGTTTGAAAAAGGGCGGGTACTCAGAGGTTTGAGACAGGAATATGAGCAATTCTTGCAGTGAAAGGCCACTATAGACTTATCTGGGCCTAAAAGGTCAGTTTTCACGCCAGGTTTGAGTAAATCTGTCTTTTTCATTGTCACTCTAGTTGGAAACTGACACATTCCATCCAGTTACTTAACTCTCTTGCAATGATTATCACAACTCTTGAGGGATATATAAAAATTCCCTGGGGATGACTGTCACAAATCTTACAGAATCACAATTTTGAGACTCATACTCTTGTCATGAATGTGTGCTTAAACTTATTCTCCAGCTCATACCATATGTTGATACTAGAGGAAGTTATAATAATAATATTGTAGGGTAAAAACTACAATTCAGTAGTTAACTGGTATGATCAAATTTCAACCAATTTCTCGAAGTTTTTGTGGTTATTTAGACTCGTTATCTTGAATCTGTGCTCGTGTGGACTACTGAGGAAGGATCAAGTTTGGTTTCTAGTGACATCTGTTGATACTCGTAAATTATGTCAAAACAAACATTTGCTGCAATCATGGGCATGCCATGTGTGATTAAAGGGCGACCAATTTTTTTTTCCAAATTTTGCACACAAAATTTAATGAATACAAAAGAATAAAGCTTTTGGTTTCAAAGTTTAGCATGGTAAATTCTATCTCCTCAAATTTCATTTATTACTTTTTTCTCTGTGACTTTTCAATAGGGCTCCAAAATCCCACCCTAAACAACTGTGCATGAAAAAAAAAAAATGCTTAGTCCAATGAGTAAACAAATTTACAATGACGTTGAATTTAGACCTGACAAACATTCATTTATGTTAAATTCATCAATCCATTTCTCTGAAAGCCTTGCCGGTGTCTTCTGCAACAAACAGATCTTATGAAGAGATACTTTCCCTCAGTAAGACCAGATTTTCACTTCGTAACCCTCATTATTAATGAGAGGTTCAGTTGTCGAAAGTGACACAATTTTCTGCAAACTCACACATCAAAATCTTAAGATGTGCAATATTTGAAACATACCTTTTTCTAAATCTTAATGTGTTTTCCTCCAATATTAAAATTTGCATCCATTTGTTTAATATTTTTACAGTAATGAATCTTGCATTTGATGCTGAAGAACTCACTTGGAATGTCTTGTATAGCTCCGGTGAAGGGAAAGGGCTGAGGGGATTCAGATCATGACGGATTTCTGCCACATAAAAATGCTGGGGCTGATCAATGTTGCGGTAGGAAGGCATCACTACAGCATCTTTAAATTCACCAATACAGAATTCAAATGGTTCGTCTGGCTTTCTCCGGCTAAAGCCAGCACGTTTCTCGACCATCTGGAACTGTATCACTCTGTCCACAAAGTCCCATTCAATTTCCAACTGATCTATACCTTGTAAATAACAAATAACAAAAACATGAACATACACAAACATAAATGAATGGACAAACAAATGAATGAATCGATAAACATCATTCTACTTCAAACATGTGACCACAAATTCAGCAGTGAGTATTCGTCCACTTCTTCAATTCTGTGAATGGATGTAATTTATCCCATTCTCTCTATAATCAGTGTTTAACATTCGCCTTGCTCCTGACCACAGTAGTCATCATATTTCTTGCCAATATGACAGCGTAAGTCATCACAGAATCCACATCTGATAATGTGAGTACTATAAATAAACATGAATGCTGCATCATATTATTGGAGCAATTTCCCTTGTTCCACAATAGAGTGCACAGTGTCAGGATTTTTTTCACTTTGGTTTGCCCATTTCTTGATTTGTAGGCCTTTGCTTCCACTATGATTCCTTCAAAGTTAATGTTCAGTTTTCAGTATTGCTCTGATTCTGGGTCAGAAATTGGTTTTGACAGTAATAATTCTTGACCAAGTTAACATAAAAGATATCAGTCTGACTCAGCTGATTATAGAGAGTCTTTAGCACATCTAGTATACAATGACAGAGGTAGAGAAGGAGAAGACCTGGAGGGGATGTTCAGATAATGGAAGTAATGATTGAATTTGGTCTGTCTTCACAAAAATGAGACTTTAAGAGCTTCAGAGTCCCCTACTGAAGAACACAAGTGAAGTAGTAGTGAATATCAATACATACTGGACTTTCTGGTCAGTCAAATACTTTGCATGAATGGAATTTAATTTCATTCACTCCTATCATGTTTTCATATTTACATGTTATGAAACCATCTAGTACTCATAGCAGCCGCTTCAATGCCAGATATCAAACACAAGTTCTGCTGTAAAAGCAAATGAAATCTACATAAATACTATCAGTTTTTCTCTATGAGAGTGAAAATAATGTGTCATTAAACAAATTAAATATAGCAGTATACATGTCTTTTCTCAAGGGTGTCACAGGCCTGAGAGTTTCGCAGACATAAGGCACTGAAGTGGTTAAAAGTGACTAAGATTTTATTTGTTTGCATGCCTCTTCCAGTCAATTTTTTTTTTTCATTTTGCCGTCTTTTCATGAAACTTGAGTGCAAATATTTGTATCTAATGTTTTCCATTTAAAGAAAGTCAGCTGTCTTTCAATTTAGCCAGCAAGGTCATGTGATTTTTCAAGTTAAATTATATAATGGTGTGCAAAACCATATCATCCAAGCTCCCTGAAACTTTAATGCTTCAAGTTTGTTCACTACTCTGGAATTATCACTTTTTGAGGGACATCCTGAATTCTGCTTGGCCCTGAGAAGCTTTTCTTTGTTAACTGGTCTGGGTCTACATTTTAACCACAACAAAATACAGCTCATGTATGTAGTAATTAAACTCAAATTGACACAAGGACAGCATTAAATAAGTGACAAAGAAATCATATGTCTGTGACAAATACAATTGGCTATACCATTGAGAGGAACAACAATGCAGCCACAATCAGCTTTGCTGGGAGCAAATTCCATGGGGTCCTTCTCCAAGTGAAGAACACCAGAAAATACGAAGTGATGAAACTTTAGCAAACGGTCTATCTCCTCTTTAGTGAAAACCAAGCCATTGCGTAGTAGATCAACAGATGCAGTCACTTCCCCAGACCGTGTGTATACAGGGAAATATGGCATCTGGAAATGGACAGTAAGTCATGTTTTAATATTTCTATAAGATTTGAGTAGACATTACAGTTGTACAAAAGTACTGACTGACTGACAGTCATTAATTTTGTCAAAGCTGGCAATCATTAATCTTAACAAATTTATACCTCTATAAATATAAACAAACACAAATCTATGTCTCATTCAATTACAGGAATAATTGATGCCTCTGTCAAAGGTAATATTTAATAATTCTTTAATCTCGTCAGTAACTTTGTGTAAGCTTTTAGTTTGCACACAAAAAGAAATCAGAAATCCAATTCTTCCTTGAAACAGTAAGCATCACCACGAGGAAGAAAGAACTGTTTATCTCTTAACTTGAAGAAACAGATCCATAAACATGTCAAATGTGCACCTGTGGTATTTTTTTGGACAAAAGAATTCCCAGTGTCTGTACAGTGTCCTCTGGAGCATAGATGACTCTCCCTCGAGTGTTTTGCTCATCAGTTATCGGTCCAGTCAAGCGCAAATTTATCAAATACAGGTAGCATGGCTGACCTGGATTTGGAAGGCTCTGTATTAATGCATCAGCAGTCTGAAATGATAAGAAAGAAAACAAAACAAAAAATAAAACCCCAAGAAAATAGACATAAGTTTCTAATTTAGAATAACTGTTTCGGAAATGTATTTAAGTGAAAAGGGAATCCTCAATTTCCAATAACATGCTCATGGTTGGTAAACTTTGGAAAAGTTTCAGATGTTATTATTCATCCCATTATTTATCATGATTCCTTCTCCTATCAAAGAGGGTTCACTGTGCACTCTACTTCACAGCACATTATCAAACTAGAAGCAGCACTGACAAACTAGTGTCTACCTTTTTGATGTAGTACTGTTTTCTCTTGGTAGTGCCAGGACGAGCCTGCCCTGTAAGGTCCTCCTCTTCAGCCCATTCTTCCTCTTCCTCATATAGGAACATCTCTTTGCCCACAGGTACAAGGTTTTCATCCAACTCACCTATGCAAGACAGAAATTTAAGATGATGATGCTCGTATCATTTCTATTTAAGAGAACAAAATGGTTGCATAATAATTTACCCATTATCATTTCCAGGCTGATTAACTTGACTGGCCCTCGTCCCATGGTCTTTCAAATCTGTAGGTTTTCAGGACATAAGAGGCACAAGAATTTCTTTTCTAATCCACCCCAAATCCAGCACTAGGACCTATGGCAATGCATGAGAAAAACTCATTTTTGTAAGCAGCAGACCCCAACAGTCCAGATTAGCAAAACACAAACAATCACACCTTTGTACACCACACCCAGTATCACAATTTAGCAGTCACAATGGCTTCTGCATAACTTTACGGAAATAATTGTACACTATTTCAGTATGACTTTTCAGCTTCAGAAAGTGTGGGACTGCAGGACAACTCCTAAAGACACATCATCAAAAGCAACTACAACTACAATGAAATTTTATGTTATTTGACATAACAGGAAACAGATACCTAAATACATTCTAACACAATTAATATATGAAATTCATGGGACCATGAAAATAATTTCGAATTTTGTATATTGTGGGTGTCCATAATAAGGAACAATAGGAGGTGCCCTCCTCAATCTAAATAAAAGCTCAGCAACCCAGATAGTGTATCATGAAGGATCAAGTTGCAGTTGGCTAACAATGAACAACATGCCTTTTTCTGGCTTGGAGTTGTTTTAAGTCAGGGGTTACTACCCCTACAGAGACTTATAAATCAGGGACTGGTTTATTGCAGGAGAAAGTGACTGTGGTTTAATAAAAAAAAAAATATATTAAAGAAGTGTTGTAACTGAACCTTTGACTATTTCTGCAATAAATTCATTAAAAATTTTTCAAAAGTTTTGTGTAAATTCTGGATGGAACCATTTAAACAAACAAAAAAATATCAGAAGTAGTAGGGGGTTTAAAAATGGTTCATAACAGAAGTGCTCTAGACTAAAAGTAGCAGCATTACTTACACGATCTGTAAGAAAATGTTGGGATTTTCAAAATGTTATGTTCCATTGCTTGTTCATAATAATCGCGTTCAGGTGTAATGAAAAAATCTCAAAAGTCCTAACTTCTCCAGGATGTCCAAATTCTACTGTACCTTTAAATGTGACCTTTTACTTCCATAACACTGTAAATTTTAAATTCCTTTGCTGGTTGTTAAAATGGGAGATGCTCAGGGAGCACTCCATCGAATAATGTTTGACCCCCTACAGTTCTACCATGTTATCTTCTTAGTTGCGGCAAACCAGACCAGTAAAACATATCATGTATTTAGGTTATCAACTTACCCTTCTGATGCAATTTTCCACACATTTTCAGAGCCACTGCCATCTTAGCCAATTTCTTGGACTTCATTTCTGGGCCCTGAAAATGGGAAAAGGAAAAAGCAGAAATTGTGTCAATGAAACACTTATCATTTCATCTGTATAAATGTTAAAAATTACTTCATACATAGTATTCACTGCATCTCCAAATGCAAAAAAAAAATAAATAAATGCAGGTAGTAAGTCAGTTCTAAAGTGTGCAGTCTAGGCTGTGAATAAAGTAGAATATGCTCAGATGCTAATTCAGTTTGACTGTAAGATTCCTAAACCACTGTTCTGAATATCAGCTCTCCAAACCTTATTGAACAATATTATGCCCTCCAAACAATGGCAAACAGGTTGCCTCTCTTACTGCCACAGCAAATCAGCTTTTACACTTTAAACAGACAAAGTATCTTTGATGCAACAAGACCTGTATTTTCTATTGTCTGGTGCAGTATTTATATCAATGCCCACTTATGGTTCAGAAGGAACATGTGCTTCTACAGGATTTATATTTCTGAGATTGAAACACCTCAATGCAGTGTAAACAAAGAGTGTCAGTCAGTCATTTGTGCCATTAATCGTAACAGGAAATTCAGGTTTCCTAGAGAGAGGGGAGACTATATGGGGGTTACTCTAACTGGCAAAGTTTTTTTAGAAATTATTCCAGTATATGTGTGTGGCAAAACAGGTGAGCAGTGAAGGGTAATTTGAGCCAATTTACCTCCTGAGCTGATACAACACTCAAAACAAAACTATGGAATCAATGTCCAGCAAAGTTTGCATCACCAGTCCTCTTTCAAACATTAATTCAATCTAAAATAAAATGAAAGAAACACAGATTTTCTTTCAGTATGTTTGTTCTCTTGCATTTCACCTTCATTTCTTCCTTGATAGGGGAGTTGATTGGCAAACGAAGGTAAGCAACAAACTTGGGAGGATCACAACTCAGCTTTTCTGTTCTGCATTGTGGTGTCAGATGGGTAAAGGCATCACTTGGAAGTTTGGCACAATACCTGAAGTTAGAAAAATAAATATTTAGACAGTTAACATGGCATGAAAAATATCTGAAAACTTTTTGAAACATTTATTTTGTTGAAGGTATGGTGTTTTCAATAAATTTTATGCTACCTTAGCAGAGTTTGCATATAAAGAGGTTCAGACAAATAAAAAAATGAAACAAACTCTTAATATAAGGTCCGCTAAGATAACAAATATCAAAGAATAAACTATACATTGCTCTTAATTCCATGTCACGTTCTCTGTGACAAAATATTGCAACCTTCAGGAACACAGAAGTGAAACGCTTCAGCACAGATTTCTCTTGAACTGCATACCATTTTCATAAAATCTGATTCCATCCTACACATTGGTCACAACAAAATCACAATTTACAACAGGTGAATGATCAGTTTATACCTGTTGATAAGAGCAATGGCACCCTGCATTGTAACTTGGGGTGAGCTAGGCAGGTTAGGTAGTGTGCAATATGGAGGAAGAAGGTCAACATCATCAATAACTTCGTCAAAGTCATCTGGGTCATCATCCTCATCATCACTTTCATTTCCCTCATCAATATCTTGAACCCTGTCATGTAAGACTTTCCGGCAGTTTCTTTCTCCAAGCAATACCTGCCAAGAAATTTAGTAATAACGTAAAGCAAACATCAGACATGAATGAGCAGTGAAGATTCTAGACTAAACAGTTCCAATAAGTTTGTCCACTGCAAATACCTCGCTATCTTGTTGATCTATTCCAGTGCTTATCCTAAGACTGCAGTTATGAATGAAGCAAATCCTGTGTCTCAACAGAGAAGAGCACTCAGCAGAGCATTTACCACTACACCAAGGGAAAGTGTTAGAAGATTAATTTCCAAACATCGTTAATGTATTTTTCCCTATGTTACAGCCTCTGCAGGTATCCCATCATAAAATGCAGAGGCTACAAAAATTACACATAATGTGTGTCAAAATGAGAGGGTCTTGCAATAAACAAGTTTTTAAGAATACTGGCAATGTCTTCTGAACATGTATTTCTAGGAGTTTGTCTTTACAAAGTCAGTTCCTATTGTCTTCAGAATAATGAAGAAAATCTTCTGGATCACTGTTTTTACCAAATGTGTAGGCCTTTCTATGTAAACATAGCACTCAGTGTAAAATTAGGTGTATGCTGTTGCAGTTTATAACATTTATTGTAACTGTTGCTTTTTGTAGTAATGAGTACACTGAACTATTGATTTAATGAATAATGAAAAATGCTTCCCTACCTTATTCTGGCTTACTCATAATCATACCTTTCAGATTTATTCCTGCCTACTCACTATCAACAAATTTCCTGGTACATTCCTGTTCCAAAAAGTTGTTTCAGACTATCTCTGCTAACTGACTTTCAACCTCATTCACAAATCCCCAGCATTTTATCTCCTACTCAGAATCCGTCTTGTATCAAATTCTGGCAGATTCTTTTCCTTTCCTCCTTCCATAAACTCTGTTATTTCTCTTTGACCATATGCCTTAGTGATGGTCCTCATTTCCCATCTTAAGTTCTTTTACTACGTTTCTCGATTGATTTAAAACAGGCATCTTACCTGCTCAATTCCTTTGAAGACCTTCAAGTTCATACTAAACTGCTCATGGATTTCCTTATCCAGCAGAATAACATATGCTGCATCTCTTGCACGAGCTCTGCCCTGTGGAACAAAATCAATGATCATCAACTCAAATTTACTGTTATTAGTGTTATATATTGCCTCTTCTGTCTTTTTCTCGCCAAACAGGGAGAAAAAACCCAACTGATTAATACTTCATATCAACAACTTATTGAGCTCATGAACAAAATAATGACTTTAATGTAACCCAATTCCCTTAGAATATCATGATATGAGCAATTCACCACATTAGATTTTCTTAGGAGTTTTTGTTATCTTCACAATTTCCACAACCAAGCAGTCTGTATTCATACAAGTTTTTAATTTTTAACATAAAAAGAATCAGATATCATAACATAATTTTACTCCATTGGAGTTTTGCTACCTAAAGAGAACCATATTCCTCTTAAGGCTCACCTTTGAAAGTGAATAGGATCTGTAGTCCTTGGGTGTGTCAAATCGTACAACTAGATTACACTTGGGTATATCTATACCTTCTTCTAGTTCCGGTGTGGCTACAACAAGGTTGCACTCTTGAGTACGGAACTTGCGCAAGGCTTCCTCCTGACGCTTGTATGTTCTGTTAGCCTTTTGTTTGCCACTGGATCCACGGAGACCCTGGCCTGTTATATGGCAGCTTTTGACAAAGCAAAGATTCTCATCCCAAGAGCAAACCTCTTCGATGACTTTGTTCAAGCCAAATGCAATGTAGCGATTTTCCACAAATACTATACCACACAAATTCTTTTCTTCTTCCTCTGTAAAAGTCATGATTCTCTCATGTCCACCATCAGCAGTGCGTTTAACAGCAATATGCACTGGTTTTGATGATGGTGTCTTGTTTGATGATCCCTTCTCCTCCTCTCCATCTGTGCCTGATACTATTGAGTCATCATCATCATCCTCAGAGAGGTCAGAGAAGTCATCATCGACATCATAGTTATCCCCATTGCTGATGATCATGAAATCTACCTCTGGCTTGTAATCTCTCAGCACTTTGACCAGTTCTTTAACTTTTGGAGTTGCATACTCTAACAGCTCATCAACATCATAGTCTGGGTGAAAATTCATCTCAAAAGCTCGAGTGAGGCCTCTCAGTGTTGTAGTGACACATCTCAGAAATTTCTTGTGGATATCATTTTTTTCACATTTGATAATTTTTTCCAGTTGCATGACAAAGTATTCTGATATAGAGGATGTACACCATGAACCTAAGATATTTAGAATATTTAAACACTGAGACAAAACTTGTAAGGGTATTTCTGTTGGATCTCGATTGTCTACATCAGCATCTATTGAAATGTTGCAGTGCTGGAAAAAGTAATAATTTTGCTCCAGAATGTCCTCAAGCAATTCCTGCAACAACCTCTGTTCATCATCACATTCATCGCTGTCACACTGAACCACAGACTCTTTCGGCCGACAGCCAAATCTTTCAGACAGAATCAGCATGGATGTCTCTGCATAGGAATGCATGGTGTGCTCCATAGAGGCTATTGTGTGCCTAAGTTTGGAGGGATCAGTACAATCTATACCTGCTATTGAGCTGGTGACACCTAGAATACGTGGCTGCATGTTTTGGGGAATGCTTTTAACTCGGGTGACAATCTCAGCATAGGAATGATTTTCTTCCTCTACTGATCTGTGACAATCGTCAAATATCAGCAAATTTATATCCTTTAACCGGACATAGTTTTTTTGTAGAGCAGCCAAGAACACCAGGCCATGGCAAACAAGGATGTTACTGGATTCCATAAGTTGATCCCAACAAGCAAGTTCATTTGATGTTTCTCCATTTTCAATGTTTACCCTCTTTGAAGTGGCTGGACATTGTTCAATTAGCAGGTCAGTGTGATGAGGAAGTGTCTGACACAGTGACTCCACTTCCTCTTCTGAAATACACACATAAAAAATGTCAATTATCACATCTTCAGCATCTCTTTCACTTCCAGATTTTAAAAGAATAAAACACAAAGCAAAGATGAAACTTCTGTCCCATTAGGATGGATTATGGCAGCAATCATTTCTATTAAAAGTTCTTATAACTCACTGAGCTCTTAAAACCATACATTCTGTCAAGAAAGCCCAGATCTGAAAATTTAAATATTTTGGTCCTTTAACGAACTAACCTTTAAATAATCTGAGAATATGGCTTAACTTACTTACCCATCATTTTTTAATACATCTCAAAGAAAGAATAAAAGCATGCAACACCTTAAAAAATGTTCAAATAAGTTGGAAATATATGACTGACTGAAATTAACTGCCCAATTGCTTTCTAAAAGATGACTATCCAAGTGATATTGACTGGGTCCTCCTGTTTGTGGTTGCTGAATGAAGTGAGACAGAGGGTTTGTAAATGGATTTTGCAAAGTGCCTGGGGCCTACAGAGTGTGGATAAATGAGCTTTATTAAACCACATAAATGAACTTCATTACTTTTGACAGCTTTATGGTCAATCATGTAAATTAAGAAGTTTGTTACCAAGTAATCACTTTAGGGAATCAAACATGCGTATGCACAACAATTATGTGATGTCTGTAATAGACTTCACAAGGCAAAACCTGCATTCACCAACTTTAACAGAACTTTGATCTTTTGAAGTCAGACAAGCAAAATATAAGACTACATGATAATTAGTGGAAAACGAGTGTAGTCCAATGTTTTAGAATTATTTCCTGAAAGGTGTTAGCCAGTGAAGTATAACATCAAACCTTGTCACTGGGATTTCCTACCAGGAATATCCCAGAGAAGTAATATCTACTATTGCCATACCTGTGTCTGTAAGATAAAATGTGCATTTGTGACCATGACCAGAGGGCAAGCGTGTGGCTGATGATAATTCCTTTGCTACCATCAAGGCCAAGAACACTTTACTCTGGGCACATCCCAGGCATAACAGAGTGTTTCTCTTCAAGGCAGCATCCAGCAGCTGTATCTAGTCATTGATGAAACAAGGTAAATGAGATTTTATTCATTCTTCCATCAATTTATATTTGAATAAGCTTTCCATGGCAAAACTTGCAATTATTACATATTATATTGTTTAGACAATCATATCATAACTTCTCACTGATTTAGCAGATACAGTTACATATCTCAGAACTGAATCATAACGATCTACTGGGCCTCTTTCAGCCTGGACACCGAGATTGCTTGTTCTATGAAGGGGAATGCAATGGTCAATTACAAATGCATACAGCCTATACTCTTGAAGGCATTGCCAAGAGAAACAAAACTATGATACCACACAAATCATGATAGTCAAAACAGAATGTAGGAAGGTAGATAAGAACAGATGCATGACATGTGTAGACTTATTTTCAGGCCTGCCAAAAGTTCGAAGTGCGGCCGCATTGTGCAATACTACCAGAAAAGTTTCTATACCTATGCAATCTTCACGTGTTTTTTTCTAGTACACTGTTTTATGTATCTATCTCCACATAAAATTGTTTAAAACGTGTTTAAGCAAGATAAAAATGTTTTTATATGCATTTCTTTTCACACAAGCATCAAAGCTGATCTTTGTTTCAAGGTCTCCTAATACGCAACTTTCTAACTAATGATTCATTAGATAAAATTCATAAAAATCTCCCAGACATAATTTCCTTCATAAATCTTCCATTCTGCATATCTCACCATATAGTATGTAGCTTCAGTGTTTGCAAGCTAACTATGTCTAAATACCTGATATGTTCTTGGTGTAAAGGTATTGGTTGGAATGTCATCTAATCGATGATACCGTGACCCTTTCCGTGTCCCACCAGCACTGCTAAAAGCCATCTGAAATTAAAATAAACAATGATAAATGATAGTGACCTTGGTGATCATGCAGACAACACATTAATCACCACTTTTCATAACTCATGAGCATCCTACAACACTGCCTTTCCCACCTGAACTTTGCTGTCCATTTCAGTCTAGCCACCTCATCTTGAGTATCAATCAACACAAAGTCCATTAATTTCTAACCCTGCACCCAGGCTTATAACTGACACTTTTCCATAACAAACAGCACAAAGGACAACAACATATTCCAAATACTAGCATAACTGTAGACACTGAACTTATACTACCAACAGAAATCTGCTCCCTTATTGATTGCTTTCAGCTCAATAAAGTATGGGGATAATAAACAAGAAAGGGCAAAAGCTAACAATTAAGGTAACTTAGATGTAATTAACCGTTAATTTCCCCATACACATTTCATAAGACCCCATAGTCCCGCCCAGTGTCATTTTTAGGTCACTTGTGTTTCAGATGTTAAGCTTATTGAAAGAACAGCATCCATTAAAATACTGAGCGAGCCTACTACTTATATACACAAATTCCTTTTGACTTGAGACTGGACCTAGCTGAGATGGTCTTTCTTTGAAATTCATACATGTAACCAAACAACTTACAACTTATATAAAACAGATCATGACTGGTTTTCCCTATTCTCTTGAATTTTCATCAGCCCTTGTAGAACACTAATCTAATTTTATCTTATATTTTATTTCCATGCCAAAAAAATTCCCCTTTTCCACTATGCAACAGCGTGAGCAAACTGATCCAATTTCATAGCCATTGACTTTATGTTAAGACATCTAAACACAAATCAAAGGAGAAAGTAAACAAGAGATAGGAACAAAAAGCTACTTAGCAGCATCCAAACGAAAGCCTGTTGACTCACTTCTTCTCCATAACAGATTTACGATAACCCCATCTCGTTTGAGTTTTACACACAAGTCTACAACTTTTAGGCCTACTATTGTTCATCAAAACCCATGTGTGACAACAGTATGACATGCAGAATAAGACACACAGTTAGACAGATGAATACAGTGAAGCCACATTTAGAATTCATTTAACAAGCACACCTTGCTTTTGTATGAATTTTCACAAGCACCCATTCAAAACCATGTTCTCATGTCATTATGCAGTAGATCTTGATAATAAGTATTCCTCAGTAATAAGTATAATTTTTCCAACTTTTGTCCACACATTGCACAAGCAATAAAAAAGTAAATACTCTGGTTATCTCCCTTACATCGCCCATACATCTTCCTCATTACGAAAAATAGGCTGGTGCTTTAGGATGCTTTTAACAAGTATAAAATTTTAAAGAATGCAAATAACAGCCTCTAATTTCTATTTCTGACAAGGCCATAGTAGTTTCAGTTCTCGCCACCATAGAATAAGAGAATTAAGAGTAAGGATTACGATAGACAGCCAGAACTCAAGCCTGACGACAGAAACTCAAACCCAGAGGACATGACACAGACCCATTCTTCAGTCATAATGGCCCAACATTGACCGGGGGGGCGGGGTGTAATGCCACATAAAATATTCTTAGGAGGTAGTTGAGGCAATGATTCAAATCTATCAAATCATATCCTCTTGGGTGAAGCAGTGGTTTTAATTCTGGACACCTGATACCGGGTACTTTTTGAGGTATCTGAGGAATTGATTCTTTGACTAGAGAAGGGAGAGAGACTGAGCAGGCTAAAGAAAAGCAGGCTGGATACAGCTTTGGAGTTGCCTAATGCCTAGTTAGTAGAAAAGCCAAATTTACAAACTTTATGGGAACTTGATCCCCACAACAAACCATTTTCATACACAGGTATATTATGAACAACATGTAGATCTAATACTAGATGAAAAGTAAATAAAACAAAAGTGTAAAAATGTTACTGGAATGTCATCCTATTCTTGATCTACATTGTATCTCAGGTCTGGTGTATCCTAACATTTGAAACTACACCCTTACCCTATCATAAATCAGTTTCTCTGCACCTGATATAAAAGAAAAAAGTATCTACTGAGAAGCAGATTCCCAGCTAAGTCAGCCATAACTGAACTTTAACTCTCAATAAAATTATGACTTTATGTACAGCTACAAGTACAAGGTAAATCATTTACATCAAGAAGTAGGCCTAGCTCTAGCTGACCAATCATGGAGCTCAGTTGTGCTAGGACTTGAAGGAGAAATGCAATAAAAAAGGCACATACATTCCTATTCATGCCACATTTGTCTGTAGTGCGTACCACTACATACATCTGCATAGCTAACGAAGAACGAACACCAAATTGCATCCATCATGGCACTTTGTGATCTGATACAGTCAAACTGGTCCTTGGAATTAGACCTCTGACAATTAGCCTGATCTGCTCTTTGATCTTATCCTGCCTCCTGTTTCAGATCCAGCAAAAAAGTACTTTAAACTGGCAATTGTAATTTCAGTCATGTTCTTTCCCTCTTTTTACCAAAATGTCTTTCTCTCTCTGTGTTTTTCTAATTCTATGGCTCTTTCTCATGACCCATGACTTAATCAGTCTCCAGCGATGTCAGATGGTATTCTGAGTTTAAAGGAAAATCAAGATGATAAATATAAAGGAAGAAGTCACAATAAGCTGTAATAAAAAATGAAACGAAATATAGATCCTCTTTCTCCTTCTTAATGGGAGGTGGGTGCTGTGGGCCCATGTGTCCATGGTCCAACAGTGGTTGTTTCTCACTGTCACAATGATTGAACTTAAGTTCTGTTGCAGACAATTTTGGGTGCAAGACATCTCACGACATAAAAAACAACAACACACAGATCAATCAATGAGCTACACACACGTATGCCCCAAGCCATACAAACATTAAGCCGTAAACTGTATGTAAATCAACATGCTTCCCCATGAATGATATTCAAAGAACACAGGCTTAACACACCAAAGGTAACAGACTGCTCAAGTGTTGTCAACACAAAGAAGATGTAACTCACTATAAATCATACAGTAAGGAATAAATTCACAGCTGTGGCTCTCCATAAAGCTTGACTTCACTGAGATTCAAAAGTCTGAATAAAGCCCTGCCCTAGAAAGCAACGTCTCAATAAAGCCTGAGAAAGGATTTCCATATGCGTGCCATCCTACAACATGCTCCTGCTTAAAGAGACTAAACAGGGATGACTTTAATGGGGTTGGTATAAAAGAAAAGTTTGTTTTCTTCTTTGTTTGTGGGGATACACAAAGAAAGAAAAGTGTAGGCTAGTTTTCAAATCTTACAATCATGTTTTTCACTGCATGTGTAGGATAGCACACATATGGAAACCTCCCAGAATCGTTCATTCAATACATCAAAAATACTTAGTAACGAATACCCTCAGTGGATACCTGCCTAGCCTTCATCAGGCTAAATTTTGGGGAGTGGGAGTGGAGGGTGGCCAAAAGTGCATCTGACGCCATCTTGTATTTCAACCTTTATAATCCTCAGTGCATTTATTTCCGCCAGGCTTGTGTTTTCGCCACCCTATATAGAATCTATGTATAGTCTGCTAGTTTTTCTTGACCAAGTTCCTGTTACTAAATATAGCTATGGGGTTACCCGATTCGTATCCAAATTATCTTTCTACGGAGAGCCGTTTACATATGTTATAATTTTCATACTAAATTGATTTTTATTTCAGATGCCACGCAGCACATTATGACGCTATTTTTGCGGTTCCTATCCATTTACTTCTATGTACCACCATTTACACATGTTTACAAGAAGGTGACATTGACTGGGTTGCATGTGACACCTGTAATCACTGTGTTCACCTTAACATTTGCATTCCCCTGACAACCAGTGGCATTGGGGCTACCTTCAAGTGCCCTTGATGCACTAGGATTGATGAAGAATAGTTTAAAATTGGATTGTGTTGGGGGGGAATGATTTGTAAGTTTTCAGCTTTCAGTTCTAGTTCATCTTCTGCTTGTTTTGCTCAGTATATCAGGTAAAGCGAGTTCATTTCCAGTTCTCCTTCATAATCTTCATGAAAATCAATATGCCACTCCTTCCACATATTCTGATCAATTATCGGCACCCATTTCTAATAGTCATTACATATGAAAACATGATATATCGGTCTTCCATCTGCAATCTAAGGGGTGGCGGGAATAGAGGCCACAGTCAAGGACAAAGGAAGTGAATCTCAGCTGGGTCAATTAACGTCACCGAGTGTAAACGGCGGTCGTTACTGATGAAAACCGTGCCAAAAGTTGGACAAATGGATGAACCATAACTAGGCAGGCCTCATTTAACCAAATTTTCCCCAAAAGCTTAGCAGTTTAGTTAGGGTCATTCTCTTAGCTTAGCCTTAGGCAGACGGAAACAGGTACCACCAGGAATAGCAGGATATATACATGCTCTAAGCCACACATTTCACTTCCTGGGCCTAGTATATTTCCATAGATTCTAGCTGAATTTTACTGAACAAGCTGCAATGCAACCTCAGTCACACCACAGTCTAAATCTAGACTTGATTAGACTAGTCTAGTCTAGATCCTTGCTTGATGATCCCTTCTAGAGTGACTGTACCAGTCATCGGCGTAGACCAGTCATCGGCATGCTATAGAGTTTTGGCCTCTGAACAGCAAAACTTCGCGAAACTTTCGCTCAGCTGTGAGAAAACTCACTCCGTCCGCTATATTTGTGTGATGACGTCACATGCTCGTAGCAGATGGTGACTTTTTTTAGTTTGCAGACGATATATTCTAACGACAGCTTAGCTAGGACGTTGCCGATCACTGCGTTTGAGGAAAATTAAAAATATCTTTAAAACTACCGAATATTTGCCGGTAAGTTTCATACAAAGGGTAGAAAAATATGTCATTTGTGGTAAATACCGAAACTTTAACTTGAATATTAAATTATTGCATTGAAAAAAAATGTTTTTCTATCCTTACCTTCGCACCGGACCCATGTTCGGCGATCAGAAAGTGTCCGTCTCATGTGACACTTTCTTTGTGAGCACCGTATTTACTATTACAAAATATCCCAAGGGAGCCATCATTGCTTTTTTTGGGAAATAAATTGCATGACGTAAATAAGTTAATTCCTATGTAAATTTGAGCAAAGGGTTTATAGAAACGCTCATTATATTTCCCGCAATCCATGGCATTCGCTGCTTTTTAATAAAACATATTTATGTTTGCATTATTAAGGGTTTGTGGAGTTGAAATCATTAACAAAATTCATAAAATTTAAATTCATGTAATATGATCTATTTTATGTCCGTATGATTATAAAGTTTATAATCTTTAACTTTATTTTAGTATATTTATTTCTTAAAGTTCAAAGGATATTGTGTTGACATTGGTGATTGGAGTTAATGTTTGAACTGGCTACATCTCCTCAACTGTTAAATGCAAATTCAACGACTGCTGCCGTCCTTATTGTCATAAATGAGGAGAAGGGAAGGTTTGGTGTTTGTTGTCTGTTGATGTTGAAATAGATGAAGATAAAGAGCGGCGGGGAGGCAAGCTTGGCTATGGGCTTTAACCTAACTCGAACCTCAACGGGTCAGTAGTTGTTATGAACAGACGTCAGGAACGCAGACGTGTAGAGTGGACGACATTAAAGTTTAATCAAATGTAGTGCAGATAGAACATTTTAATTTCAGTCACAGCTTCCAGATTACCAGCTGGCCTCATGGGGGAGAATGCATGAAGAGCCTCGCAGGAGCCAGACGTGGGCTCGACTGCGCTGAGGCATAGACTCCGACTAAAGCCAGATTTGTACTCAAAACCATACTAACTCAAGGGGAAATTGGTGTGAAATATAACATGGTTACGCGGACATATCGGAGAGCTACTACGTCAGAGGCCTCTAACCTCATCTTTTGATGCACCATTTTGGCACTGATATGGAAAAAAATGGACAATGAGTGAAAGGCTGGCAGGATGGTTGTGCAAGTTACATCAACATGTCATACATCAAATTGTAGGGCAAAGCAAGATAAAGAAGTTGTACAGATCATCCCAAGTCATTAGAAAACTGATAACCAGAAAACATGATCTAAAGGTGCTGAGAGGCAGCTTACCTACTTCTGCTGTACAACATTAAGTGCCAATAACTCCGTGAAGAAATAACTGTATGTCATAAATAATAGCGCATATGATTTGTCTCATACAGATGCTTAAGTGACATAAGTTTGATGGAGTAGCTTTAGTGGTTACTGAGAAAATTACAGTTGAGTGCTGGCATGAAAGCGCAAATTTACTACATTATGCACCACCAGTACCTCTCCAAGTTCATTTACCCACCACCCTTTGCTGTCCCTAGGCCATCCCTTTCTTGCACACAACAATTGAACAGATCAACATGGACATCTATTCTCAGGTGTTTTATGTTAATTTTGTTCTTGAAATGAATTATTTTTTTGTTTGTTTTTTTTAAATTGTTTTTGACAAGACAAAAGATGCAGCAAGTTGTAAATAATCAGAGTTGAAAATTAAAATTAACGGTCCCTGGTATATTTGTTCCTTGACTGCCCGGAAATTTCTTCCGTTCTCATCATAATGGCGGCGCAGTGCATATCGGCCTTTGATTGGTAGTTCTTACCTGAGTATAACTTTGCAAATAATGAAAACAATCAAGCAAAAACTGGCAAGTGTGCCTAATTTTTATTGCATTTTATGATGTTTAAACTAGTAATTGGGCGCAAATCCTGGATTTTGTTTCAAAGCATACACCGATGACTGGTAGCGACTAGCGTTTGTTGGTCCCAAAATGACCCAGATTGCATTGCTATTCAAAAACGATATTTTAAATAATATCCGTGTAGAAAGAATGCCAGTAACCTCACAGTTTTAGGAGTAAGGATTAATACTGTTATAAAATCTAGGGTAAAGATATTTATGTTTTACTCTGTTTGCTGGAGATAGAGAGAAGGTGTAAAAATTAAATACGCCGATGACTGGTGGTAGTGGTACTGGTAGTCACTCTACTAGACCTCCATATTAAAAATTTACTGACAGGAAAAGAACGTCACAATATTACACACGTGCAATAACATTATTAATCACCTTGGTCCTGTATCTAAAGTATGTTAAATGCAACAGTGCCTGATTTAGATGTATTAATCATACTGTCATTTTCATTGTCTGCTACAGCAAAAAATATCTACCACTAATTCGCCATTTTGGTGACAAGGACGCATGCTTTTACTAGGGCTGATTCGATTGGACTGTTCACTGGAAAAAGCCAATGAAACTCGATTTAACAATAAAGTTTAGAAAACCCGGAAGTCATTTTCCCGATTTGTCAAAAAGAAGGAATCAAATCCATGACTAACGAAACACGAAATTGAAATGAGGTAGGGAAGGTTCATCCATATTATTATGATGAACTTCGGAAGTCTAATATCGGCCACGACATGAATTTACAAGATTTTAGAGTCCAAAGCGTGAGTACGAAGTCAGCAATTACTCTCTGTGGCTGTGTGCTATATCCTCAAAGTTATTCAGATAGTACTTAAAGTTGCAAGGAATTAACCCGCTTAGACCGGCTTAGATGATAGAAATAGAATGTTACTTTCTTAGTCAGTCAAGACTAGTCAAGAGTCAATAATAATATAGTCAGACTAAGTCATAAGTTAAACACACATAGACTTAATCTGGACTAATCTGAGCTGAAATCGCTGAATGATTTACTTATTCTGGTAACCACTGAGACTGAGAGTGAGAATCAGAAATGATGTGTGTTGTTTTTTGGTTTTCTCTCTCCCCCCACTTTCCCCCCTCCCTCCCCCCAAGTCCCAACCCTCACAAGATAGAACTTAAAGAGTGCACAGTGTCTGAGTTAAATTATTTGCAGAAGAGAAGTGCCATCTGGCCTCCTCACTGTAAAATTTTCAGCATGATCGCAACAAGAGAACATATTATTTTAAGGAATAAGGAAATTACTACATAAGGAAATTTCCAGATCTAATCTAGACTAATTGATGAGAGTCCACTGAGATTGCTGTTATTTCCTCCTAAGGCCTTCCCACTCACTGAATAGATGCAGTCAGTGTTATGAAATGGTGATTAGTCCCTGATTAGCTAATATCTTGCAGTTGCCATACACAGAATTTACTTTCCCAAACCAGAGGTCATTCAGGCCTTGAGCGCTTCACTCACCAAGTATTGTGGTGCAATGTGCTGGGTAGTGCAGTCAGGGGTATGAGATCAGATAAGCTTCCACAACTTAAAAAATGGCAGTTAAATTGATAAAATCAGGGAAACTGTTAATTAAACATATTTTATCCGTTCTGGTCAAAGACATTCGTCACCTTGCAACTTGCTGAATGCTTTTAGTTAAATGCACTGTTATGGTTTTGTAATGGTATTAAAACAAATAGTCATCTAGACGTCTGTGTAAATGTAGTTCATTACTGCAGACAGAAACTTGGTTTCCATTCCCCTGAATGTAAACTTTCATTCCTCCGTCACAGGCTCCTCCAACTATCTACTATGTTCCAAATTTCATTGACAAAGAGGAAGAGGAGTTTCTCCTAAGCAGAGTTTATGCAGCACCCAAACCAAAATGGACCCAGCTTTCACATAGGAAACTTCAGAACTGGGGTACGTTTATATACCACATCATTCATGTGACTTATAGTCTTATTATATTTACAGGGTTGCAAAAAACTCCTATTTTTAGTAGTTGATTAACTACAAGTTACTTGATCACAAAAGTAATTTCACTACTCTAAAACTACTTTTTATAATTTGGTATTCTCTACTTTATCACTACTTTTCAAAAAGTACTCACTACTTTTTTCACTACTTTTACCAACTTGTATAATATATGATTTCGAAAAAAAAAACATGAATGATTCATACAGTTAATTAAAACAATGTCATTGTTTTACAGAATAACATTTATTCATTAAAGAGATAGAAAGGAAAAAATGAATAACAAATATCAACAGTTGTTGTACACGTATTTCAGAACGACTCAAAAGGGGCCTTGACTACGGGGCGATTGAAAGGCGGTCGGCCGGTCGTGCTCAAACAAAAAAAAAATGAAACATGGTGGGCCAAAAAAACAAAATTGACGAAAAAAAAGTAGCGTGAGTACTCACTACTTTTTTTCTACTTTCACTACCGCTACAACTACTTTCTTAAAGCTGGTATTCGCTACGCTAAAAACTACCAATTTTTGTCAAAAAGTACTCACTGCATTTCTCTACTTTACCACTACTTTTCAAAAAGTACTCACTACTTTTATCAACTTGTATAATATATATGATTTTCAAAAAAAAAAACATGAATGATTCATACAGTTAATTAAAACAATGTCAGAAAGGGAAAAATGAATAACAAATATCAACAGTTGTTGTACACGTATTTCAGAACGACTCAAAAGGGGCCTTGCTGACGGGGCGATAGAAAGGCGGTCGGCTGTCGTGCTCAAAAAAAAAAAAAAATGAAACACAGTGGGCCAAAAAAACAAAATTGACGAAAAAAAGTAGCATGAGTACTCACTACTTTTTTTCTACTTTCACTACTGCTACAACTACTTTTTTAACGCTGGTATTCGCTACGCTAAAAACTACCAATTTTTGTCAAAAAGTACTCACTACATATTCGCTACACAACCCTGTACATGTATATTTTTTCTCTAGACCACGTGGTCACACAATTCACCCCTTAAATTTCAAAATCCTCCCTCCCCCTCAATATATACATTAAATGTGTACCAACCTCCATTTCTTTCCTTATCTCCAAATTTTGTGTTTGTTTANTCACTCACTCACTCACTCACTCACTCACTCACTCACTCACTCACTCACTCACTCACTCACTCACACTCGCATATATATGAACTCACTCACACTCGCATATATATGTACTCACTCACGCTCAGAGTGTGCATATTATAAACAAGTCGAAGTGAAGTGCAGCAGGTGGGCCGCACCTGTTTCACTAATTCTGGGTCTCCATATAGCCAGCAAGACTGTTTTTTAAACCTGACAAATCATGCATCCGGCACAATCGTTCTGGTAGACCATTCCATGTGCTGGCACCACAATATGTAAATGACTGTTTAAAAATGTCCATTTTTGGTTTAGGAACGAAGACTCTCATGTTGTAAAAAGTGTAAGCGTTGGTTCTGCGTGGGACCAGATTGACTAGATACATTGGGGCTTTGCCATTCAATATTTTATGTATTAGTACACAGTTATTGAAATCTATACGCTTTTCGATGGGCATTATATTTCGTTTCTTAAACAGTGAGTTGGTGTCGTCTGACATGTATTGCTTTCAGGGGACGTTTCTGAATAGAGCATAGACATTTCTTTTGACTGAGGGCACATTTCCCCCAAATATTTGAGCAATAATCTAAAAGTGTCTGGATGTACGCATAATTAAACGTTTTTCTCGCTGGGAGATCAATGAAGTGTTTGATACTGTTCAGTTTTTTTACATAAAGACACTACATGATCTGCAAATTGGACATTCTGATCAAGTGTAACGCCTAGTAGTTTATGTGTAGGTACCTGTGGAATAGCCGAGTTGCGAAACCGGAGGTCGAGAGACTGTTGTGGAAGACATCTTTTCTGTCTGGTTGCTATTAACAAGCTTTCAGATTTAGAGGGATTTACTGACATCTTATTTTCATTGCACCATACTTTTAATTGGAGGAGGGCATTGTTAAGGTTATTTCAATCGCTGTTATATTGTTACCAGATATGTGCAATGTGATATCATCCGCAAAAATATCACACTGGGAGTTCGAAATAAAAAGAGGCAGATCATTAATAAATAGAGTAAAAAGTAGAGGTCCTAGTATTGAACCTTGAGGAACCCCATGAATGACCGGTAGTTTACTAGAAATATTCGATCTAATAGCAACGCGTTGATATCGGTTTGACAGGTAGGATTCAAAGAATTGCATGGATTTTGGAAGAATACAATATATTTTAAGTTTATTTATCAAGATGGAGTGATCAGTCGTATCAAATGCTTTGGAGAAATCCTCATATATGGCATTTGTGAGACTACTGTCGTTGCAGGAACTTACCCATGCTTCAACCATTTTGATTAAGGCTGTCTGGCATGAGTGCTGTTGTCTAAAGCCTGATTGATTCATATGAACAAGGGAGTAGGTAGCGAGATAATTACTGAAATGGGTATGAACATGTCTTTTGAGTGGTTTTGATAGGGCGGATAAGATGGATATCGGAGGGAAATTGTTAAGGTCATCAGTAGAACCCATTTTGTGCAGTGGTATGACTTTTGCTGATTGTATAGTTGAGGGGAAAATACTACTGCCAATGCATTGAGATAATCTATTTTTGTGGAAGAGGCAAGGAAGCATACTTATTAGATGTTAGTAGATATAAGTGACACGTATTGGTCAACAAAAATTATTATCAAAAGAACAAATAAAAGGAAAGTTGGGGCCAAAAGTTACGTAGTCAGTTTCCATGTGTAGATAAAGTGCATGTCTATTTCAGTGTTCTTTACTGTATTATCTTTATTACTCCATTAATAGAGAGTTGTGTATATCCATATGGCCTGCTATCCCTTTTCTCTAGATATCACGTGTAAATTCGGACAGTGATTTGGGGGGG
>JAWQUT010000558.1:286888-306180 GCA_033807755.1 Ellobium chinense | reverse complement strand
AAGTGATGACTGATGTGGCAATGAAGGAACACAACATAATACCACTTTAAAAAACATAATTTCCAACACTGTGTCAAAACAAGTCAATCAGGCAGAGAATTTGTCATTCCTGAACCTTTACACCTGAACTTAAAAATGTTTTGAAAAACAATGTACATTCATGATTTCATGTTATGACACCGTCAAAAGGTCTCATCATTACATATCAGCATGGCTCAGCCCTTTGATAAATTCACCCACCAGGGCCGCTAAATTTTTATATGCAACCCTTAAAAGGTCATGAACAGTTCATCTATCTCATTTAAGTGAGTCTTTCAGGAGAAGGAAAAAGATTGCATTGGACAACTAAAGAAATGAATGCCATTCTCAAGCTTTGGTGTGTATTTTCAAACAATTACTTTTTGATTAACTTTGGGACATTTCATGAATTTATTAGGTTGTTAGCAAGCACAAAAACTGCCCAGTTTGCAAATTGCTTATCTCAGAGATAGCCAAACTGCCTAATACAGTGAAACTCGGATATAACGAGGTCGTCGGGACCGACCGTCGGTGCTCGTTAGAACCGATGGCTCGTTACACGCATGGTCCACTGAAAATCATGTAAAAACTGTCAGTAGTGTCAGGGAGACCTATATACTAGATCTAACATGGCTAGACTGCTCGCTGCGGGTAGAGCGGAAGCGCCTTGTCTACCCAGGGGTCACCCAGGTAAACATGCCAGCATTCCACAAGTTTGCCACAAACCTCGGGGCCCCACGGCGTGGCCAGGTACCGCTATGTTTTAATATTGGCTTGTTGCGATGCCGTTTTCACGACAAATTTCTGCCTTGCTCTTCTGCTTTCTCTCGACGTTCGATTATTTTTAGTTTTGTTTCGAAGGACAGACATTTTCTCTTCTTCGATTCCATCATTGACAGGTGTAGTAAACAAAGCAATGCTAATGTTGAGAGTTGAGAAACGAATGACTGACCGATCGTAATCACCGTTTCTGCGATTGTTAGGCCTATGATTGAAATCAAAATTGCCGAGCGCAATGATTGGTCTAAACAACAGGCATTAGCCGAGCATATCAATCCCATCTTCCTCCCGTCGCATGGTCACATCTCCACCTCATCCTTCCCTACCCCACTTCTTGGCTTACTGCGCAACTAGTTTGTACCGGTAATCCTACCGGTAAATTACATAAGCAAGACAACGAGACTTGCCTATTGTTGGCAATTGTTACGTAGCCTAAACGTTCGAGTTCCTCGCCGCTGAAAGTTTTATTGCGGACGAAAGGGTTGCGAGGGCTTAATTGCAGGTCGGTTACCTCGTTAGGGCCGAGTTTAGCGGATTTTGTGCTCGTTATATGAAAGGCAAGTTTACTATTACAAAGAAGGAAAAAAAATGGGGATTTTCATTTTGCTCGGTACATGCGAGAACTCTTTTTATCCGTGCTCGTTATAGTCGAGTTTCACTGTATCGTGCACCAAGCAATTCACTTTTCCTGTCAAGAGCTGGTCACCACAGTCTATTACAGTATAGTAAAATGCTGACAAGTGAGAGAAAATATCACACAGGAAGCATTTTCAGGACCAAATTCTATATAAGTACTGTCCTGTATAAGGGTTACAACAGAATGGTACATGCCCACCCAAATAAGTGTCACAGCACTACCAGATTCCTTTTAGGCACCAGTAGTCACACAGATAAAGGAGTGGATCATTTTATTCAGTTGTCTAAATTTCACCTCTAAATGGGTGATTAGCAGATTCTCTGACAAGTCAGGTTCTCTTTACCTGCCTGAAACAGATCAACATATCCAAAGTCAACATTTGCAAAGCCCTAATCACAAAATTATCATGAAGGCATTTGCACTCCACAAAAAGGACAATACTGAGTTTGTGCATAAGGTATCTTAACTGGCAAAGTCTTGCCTGGACAGCCTGTCTTGACCAGTTCAATGTCACACTGAAAAAAAACAACAAAAAAAACAGTCAACCTCATTATCACATATGAAGCAAATTTGTTAGTATGCATGTAGATGGCAAAAGCATTACGCAGTCCTGGAAATCAAAGCAGTATAAACCATTCACAAATTTCAAAATCCAGTTGAATATTGACCATCTACACTGAATGTCACTTTTAGACACAACAAATTATGTGTATAAGGGCTGGGCTGTTGTCAAAAATAGGACACTCAGACTCTTTGAATACAGTGCTCTCAACTTAGATCCACCTCCTATAATTTGATAATCTTGTAGCTCTACCCATTTTTAGGTTCCGCTCATAGCTTCTCTTTTGCTTTGAAAAGGAAGCTGGATATGTCGACATAGATTTCACTACCACCTCAATTATCTCAGAATTGACTTCAATTTGCACAGCTAGAGGTGAAGGCTCCAACATGCTTTTTCAGTCTCATGCTTCACAAACTAAGGGTCAATCTGTATACCAGCAACTGACATCAATGGAATATGATTCGAAGCAGTCTCACTGATAATTCATTGTTGTAAAATACCACTCAGGGAAATGCATTTCTTATCTTCTCTACCAACACCTCCAATATGCTTAAGGTGACTGCTTTATCACCAAAATAAGTTTACCTATATTGTCGGTAATCAACACCACAGGCTTTCTTGAAATGCAAGTTTTCTTTGTTTGAAAGTTCATATCTCCCCATTCATCACACAGATTCCGGCTGTTATTGTAGACAACTTTTATGAGTTATGGTAGCTCTCCTTTTACGATGAACCATAAAATAAAGAGAAGTAAGAAAACCAGAGATTTCAAGATTTACAACCAACACCCCTGATAAGATGCTGTCACTGGATATTGTGTTTAGTCATGTCCTGACATGTAAAATATGTAAACATATGCAAACATGTCTAGGCTTCAGACATGTTTTCAGTCAGTGGCACTCAAGTAGTAGTATAGCTACAACCATACTGTAACCCACTGCTCACTTTCATGCCTATCTCAAATAAAATCTCTTGGTATATGAGAAACTTCACCTCAGCTATGTATACTGGGCTGTGCTGATTTTATGTTTTAGTACTGGAATCGGATATTTGAATGAAATAGCAGAACAAAAACGGACTGCAGGCCTGTGGGGAATAAAGCAAAACCAAGTGGAGTGGGAAGGCCCAAAGTAAAATATTTTAATAATTTTTTAATACAAGTACATGTACATAAAAATATGGAAGTACAATAACATAAAACTTAGCTTTCGGGCAATGCCCTTCATCAGAGTATAAAATATGTAAATTAAGTGAAATAAAACAGGACCAACTGTACTAAGACAGGACCAACTGTACTAAAACGAAACGTTCAGCAGTCACTGATCGTTTCATTTTAGTACAGTTGATCCTGTTTTATTTCACTTAATTTACATATTTTATACTCTGATCAAGGGCATTGCCCGAAAGCTACGTTTTATGTTACTGTACTTCCACATTTTTATGTACATGTACTTGTATTAAAAAATTATTAAAATATTTTACTCTGGGCCTTCCCATTCCACTTGGTTTTGCTTTGTATGAAATAATAAAATAATAAAACCTAGTAGCTTTCATATACAACCAAAGAAGAATACTCACACTCCGACTTCCTCTTCTGTGATTGTTGCTTTATTGCCTGAAATAGGGTATAGATGGTATTTTATATGCATTACATGACCCGAACAAAATGACTGGACAGAATGAGCTAGGTTCCTCAACAGACATTTAAACCATTCATCATTCATCAAAGATGTTGGGTTGGTAAAACACTTGCATCAGTCTGTTTCTTCAAGGCAAAGCACTGAGAGCAACTTTGTAGGGAATACTATCACTGCACAGAACCAGAACTGCCAATGTCAATCCTTGGGATTAGCATTCTGATTATTGTTGCCCGACAAGTCTACACATAATTACTTTCTGCGATTATTTCTCCATACTTCTTTCTCTCATGAGCCTTTATCAACTTCCCTTCAAATTTCAAAAACTCAGAAGCAACAAATATTGCATCAGAACATCCAACTTACCTTCTTAACTGCCATCCAGTCATCCATCACATCAGCATCTCGAAGCATGTACACAATATATGGTCGTAACTTGGTTAAGAAAATGTAACTCTTCAGTTTCTCCTGTTCTCAGCTTTTAAAAAACATACAAGTATTCTCTTAAAAAAAAAAAAATGCATTTCACACGTATGTTTAAATCTAAATTTTGCATGCTCATGCTTCTTTCTTGCACAAAATGAGAAGATTTAACAGCTTTTCCTCCCAATGTGTAGAAACAAACTAAAAGTTGAAAGTTTTGTGAAGTAAACCCAATTGGAAAATGTTTTGTGAATTTGCCATCTTAACATCTCCAACGTCTGTATGATTCTTAAAATGCCTCACCTCAATTTTGAAAAGGAATAATATTATTGGACAGCAATAAGCACATGCTTTGTACATAAACAGAAGGGGGTGGGGGTACCCCTTGAAAAGAGAAAAAGAGAAGAGAAAAGGAGAAAGATCTTTTATGGATGTGTGTGCATATGTGCACTTGTGTGGAGAGGTGGGGGTGGGAAGGATAGGGAGCTGCTGGATAAGGAACTGCATTTGATTTCAGTTGCAAAGAGAAGGAGGGCACCTGCTTTTATCTTCTAGGTACGATTATACTAATGTTCCACTGCTGGTCGTGGTTGTATAGTGCATATTTGTGTCATAGGTTCTATCTTCTGTCATTTCCACTGTTCATCTTGAAAGGGATGCGTGTATGGTTAGTAAGTTAATAAGTCAGTCCCGAAGTCTGCTGAGTTGTTTTCTATGCTCATAATGTGCATTTTTCATGATACAAGTGCTTCTTTCAAAATACTCATTAGATCCACAATGTATGAAATATCGGCAAATTAAGAGGACAAAGACAGAGTGATTACTGGGCTGTACAATTAATCTTAGTCATTAAGATTAGTTATCTGCATGATGGTGTACTTGTCACAAATTTGTGTCACAATTACATACAAGAGTAACATGAACAAATCTATCAGATTATGAAATATTAAGTAAGTAAAATGCTTTGCAAACAAATGGTATTGAGCATAATAGAAAAAAATATGATACCTCAAAGGAAGACAAAAGTGTAAATAGGTCTTTGTACAATGAAAAGGGGACAGCTTTTCTTGCAGATGTCACAGCGACACAAATTTGTAAAAGTAGAAATAAAAGCAAAAGTGTAGCACAAGAGAAAAGGTACTGATAATATCTAAGGATATGAAACCTGAACAGCATAAAAAAATTTGCTACTTTTTGAAGAATGGCCGATATTCATAATGTTCATAAAATCTGCTGGATGTTAGTGTGACACACATTTTATCTAAATTAATGATAATGTAGGTTTATTTATACAGTGGAACCCGCTTAAGCGGGACGGCTCTGTTCCCGACCAATCGTCCCCCTTAAGCGGGCGTCCCGCGTAGGCGGACTATCCATTATAAAGTGATTTCTTAGCTAGTTTGTGCGATTCATTCAAGTTAAGGGATATCATTACTTGTTGCTAGCGAGGTGTGACAACGGAGTCAGATTTAAATTGTATCTGTACTGTTTAAAATATACTTATTGCAGCCTAACTGCATTTTCAGTAGACTTGCAGAGCATATTATTAGTCATTCTTTGCGGGGAACGGAATTTTTGGTTGGTTTCAAAGAAGCACCTAAGTCTTCTCACCACTCTCCTTTGAAAATTAAAAAACAATTTCTTTTAAAGACCAAGACATGTCTACATCAGAGGGAGAGAAATAATACGTTAAAATAAAACTGGAGAGAATATAAATGGTCCAACATCTCTGAAGTCGAGATGTTCGCCGGCCCCCATTCAAGTGATCAAAAATAATTTGGGATCAAATTTACATGATCGCAAACACCGGCAAAGATAAGGGTCACACTTCTCGCTCCACATCTGGCCAGAGTGCAACGCGAGCGGCATGTGTCAAAAAGCTTTTACGCAACACGAATGATGGTCATGCCTATGTGAACGACACCCTGGCTGAGTGTTGTGCAATAGCGCAGGTAAGGCTCATACGTGTGAATCACTGCCTAAGCTGAAGAAAGGATAAAGTGTGGCTGACAGGGGGCGGGGCTTACTTAATCTTGATCCGTTGATGCTTGCGCGGCAGCGGCTAGGATGTCCGCTCTGATTCGTCCATGCGTGCGCTGAAGGGTCAACTGCCTGACAGAAGGATATGGGGAGGTAGTGTCAATCACTTCCCACGTAACGTAAGGGGGGGGTAATCAGGGCCGTCGGTACAAGCTTTTTTGTAGCTCTCAGGTTTTCAGCTGATGGATAAAGGTAAACAAGCACTGAGACACAGTACGATAGTGACAATTTGCAGCATTCCTGTCAAAAACAGCGTGTATATTACGGAAATCTGGCTCCAAGTTGTCTCACTTAAGCGGGTTGCCATCCTGCTCACATGTATAGATTAAAATAGCAAAACTTCCGTTCCCCAGGCATTCATCTCACTTAAGCGGGCGTCCCGCTCACGCGTGTCTCGCTTAAGCGGGTTCCACTGTACCGATTCTGTTAGATTTTCTGCATCATTCACATATTCTTGCTTAAAATTACTCGTAAAAAATAATGAAGTCTGGAGTTAACGAGTATGTGTAAGTTTTTGTGTCATCAGTAACCTCCAGAAGGATAGGGTCTTAAATAAGCAAGGCGGACAAAATTCATTCAAAATTTTACAGGGGACTATCTCCTAAATTTTGATGTCATGTTCTATTTCATGCTCCTTTCAAGAATGGCTGATTTTAGAATAAAAACAGCCTCTGAAAATGGGATCATAATGTAACATTTCTTGAGAGACCTTTTGAAATAGGTTCATATGCTGCCCACATTAAGGTGCCTAAAGATGATGGTACCTGAAACAATCATTTGGTTTACAGCACATGAAATCTTATCTTTTCTCTTGTGCAAGTGAAGAATGTGAAAAAGGATATCTGAAACTGTCTGAGGTTTTTTCCTTCTCTCTGGATGCAATGGGTCACTTTTCTTTTTCTTTTTCATCGTCTGAGATTCTTGCCAAAGATCTGGAAAAAGGTTCAAAAAAAAACAACAAATTACTAATTACCCAACATTCATAATCACAGTCATTTATGAGCAAAAGTGTTGTTTTCTCTTGGCTGGTTATCTGACAGTATTCATTGCCCTCTTCAATGGAGGACCTATTTGGGAATGTCTAAACACCCAAAACTAATTTCCCAAGATGAAGAACATCTGTAATGAGTGTTCGTCATGGTAACAGCTAACAAAACGTCAAACCTACCGTTTTCTTATAACTAGGCCATGAGACATTGCCCACACTTCATGTCACTCGTGAATCCTGCTTAGCTCAGGCCTGAGATCTAAAGAACACCCAAACTTCAAACAAAAACATCAGTATCCCACCATTCTGATTCAAAAGGTTATGGCTCCATTACAGTCCTCTCCAATTTCAAGTTTCCTTCAAGCTACCCCTTCAACTGAATACATGTACAGAGTGACACACAAAAAAGTGAACTCTCCATTGTCTCAATAACTTTAACAATAATTAACAGAAATTTTTCATTTGCAACAGCAAACATCATGATATGGAGAATGATCATCACAAATTTCAATCCTGTGATGCAATTAAAAGTTCGGCAATGTTTTTTTCTTTTATTGCCAATTCATGGAACTTGTTGACTTTCATGAGCCAACACAAAGGACTTTTTGAAACAAGTTTGTTAACAATTTACTGAAAACTGCACTATCCTTTAAATTGTCCTTGAACGAGCATGTTGGATCAACTAGAATATGACTACTGACATAATTTGTGACATTTCAGTGGTCCCTTCCTGCCGTGCCTTCAAAATCCATGAGTTTAAAATTAATGAAAAATGGATAAACCGAAATGCTCTAGGGAAAGAAAAATCACCACAAGCTGTTAAAAATACTTATGATATTGGTAGTCAATTTCTTAGTTTCTCAGCCATGAATATAGAGTACAAATCTGAAATGAAGTTTTTGAAAGCATAAAATAAAGTTGATTGCCTACCATACTGTGCAGGATGGGTGAAATTCAATGAAATGTTCAGGTTATTGGTATCAGTGGCTTAGCAATACTGTGTGAAAATTCCTTACAATTATCTTACAAACTTTTAAAGTATGTGGCAGAAATGAAGAAATCACTTTTCTGTGTGTCACAAAATGTAATATACCACACAATGTGGTTGCACATCCACAGTGGCAATACAGCCAAATATGGCTTCTTAAATAGAATTTACAGGAAAGATTTTGACAAAAAGGATGAATCTACATAACAGAATCTCCAAAACCTGTTTCATCAAATTATCTGCAGAAATTTTACAGCTTCTTTTACAGTCTTTTGCTTACCTGAAGTTATGTCAATATTGTGCCTGTCTTCCTCCAATCTTCTAATCTTATCTTCCAGCTCTTGTTTGATTGTGTCATATAAAAGAACTTTCTCACTCTGAAAGTAATTTACATGAATATTACAGTAGAAGGCAATTTACTGAATTTGCAAGGACTAGTCGAATCTTTTTCATACTAATAATATGCTTCAAAATGCTTATTATGAAATTCATTAAACCATTTATTTAAACTGTTCCATTTATGCAAACAGTGAACTTCCACTGACACCAAGCTCCATAAGCTGCCAACTTCCCGTGGTCAAATTGATCAAATGTATAAAAACCTGTGAAAATTAAATCCTCCATATGTCTCTCTCTATCTGTCATCCACCAATACTTTGGCTTTCTCTTTTCTCATTAACTCTTTTAGTATATATAGGTACCTGCATGTGTGCCTTAATAACAAACAGCTCTAAAGACATACTGGTGCCCTCCACAGGCAGCATTCCTGTGTACCCATCAAACATACCCATATAGAACATATTTTTTTTTAAATTCCCATGGCTTTTCATGGATTTATGGCCCTAAAATTCAACTCCATGACTTTATGGGATTCTGGCATAGTCTTGGACTTAACTTTCATAACTTTTCATAACTATGGCTCCACCAGAGGGACAGTGCCTGGTGGCATCAGTTAATTGCCTAGCTATTGCCTTGCTGTGTAAACTTGCCAGCTTAGAATCTTTTGTAGCAGGTGAGTTCATCCATCATGCACTTCTCTCAAGTGGGCAGGATATGGCAGGATAATCTGACATTCACTAGTCAAAGTTACAAATATATTTCCCATGCAGTATGGGTTAACATAGATATGGTGCTTTGGAATAAAATTACTACCATGCCACATTTTTACCTCCATATGCTGAAAAGCTGCTAATTCTTCACTCTCAAACTTCTGTTTGATACTTGCTAGTGCCATTTCTCGTCTTATCACTGAGGAAAATTTAAAAATGTCACCAAAATTAGACTGACCTTCATAAGGTAAATACATGAACAATAAGAAGACATACTATTGTTCTGTTATCATTAATTAAATGCCGAATGTTTATCCATCTCTCACTTTTAAGACTCTTACCTGACATCTGAAATCTATATTTTAAGACGAGATCGGGGGCACTGCATGCTATTTTTATGCGATCCAAAATTTGGTCCGATCTATTAACCTGTATGAATGTCAACAGAAGAGGTCTAATGTCAATGCCTGCGCATCAAAAGTGCCGATTTTAATTAGTTTACAAAGTTTGTACTATTGTCTTTTCTGTGTCTTCGTACTACCATTTTGTCATTTACGTTTAAATTTCAGAGCAACTGATCATATTTGACTGGTTCATAAGAGTCATGCCCCCACCTCACAGTTCGCATAAACCATGCACCAATGGTCAATAGGCCATGGCAGATCATGTCATGTGTTAATGTTATGTGAACTTTTGCTTATATAAACAGAGAGCTATATATTGTTATATCATGGAAGAGCACAGAGCTAATTTTGGAAAAAAGGGATGGGAGAGTGTGAATATTCTGTATTCAGAATTGAGTTTCTGGTGAATTTAATGAAAAATTATAGAAAAGAAAAGTTTACCATGATTTGAGTTGATTAATTCAGAACTTGTGCATTAACAATAGGATCTTTTAAGTTTTATCATCGTAAGAATTACACTGACTCTGCATGCTGAACTCTCCTAAGGGTGCATTCAGCACTGATGCACTAGTGTATTTATTACTAATCTTTTATGATGGTAAGAAGTCCTATCACTAATGTACAAACTCTCAAATATCATGTAAGGCCATCAAGCATCATATCAACATATTATCAAATGTGCTTGGAACTCCTTGTACCAGACAGTCATATTATAGTCACCTAATGCCCCATTCACTGAGTGGGTGTCCTTGCTAGTATTGAATAAATCTATCTCCCATTAATTTCATGCAATATGTTTGCTTCACCCATACTGCCAGTCCACTTGTCAATCCCAGCAAAGAACAGAAAAGTTGTTCACATAAGAGGACAGAATGAAAATGAGTGGCCATACTTATAAAAATTTGCCTTTCCACCATACAATTGCTCCCCCGAGCTGTAAAACTAAACAGTGAATGTTCATCACATCTGCAGTGTCTCATTATAAGTCCATTTAGCTCTTGACCCTGAATGTCCAGCCCTTCAAGATGACTTCAGCCTAATGACCATGCAAATCATACTTGCAAAATTATCAGACAAACGTACCTAAAGATGAGCAAGCCTGTATGCTTCTGAGCCAAACTGGAACCAAATTTAAGGTTAAGTCTGTTATAAAAGCAATCTTGGGTCACCCTAGTGGGAAGTTATCATTTTCCTGTCCCATCAGACTTACATGCGACCTTCTTCTTTGTTTCCATCTGCTCTTCCAGCTGAGCCAAGGGCTGCAAATATTCAGAGGCCTTGTTGTTTTGAATTTCTACTATTTTAGCATCGATTTGCTGCAGCCTTTCTGTGTAAAGCCTGAATATAGACAAGAAATTATGAAACTTGTGTGACATGACAAATGTACTGTTTTGTCAGTGCAATAAAAGTATCAGTAGTAGAACTAAAACAAAACATTACTTCACAGATACACCTAACTGATCTTGAAATGAAGTTCAGGGATGGTAACAGACAGTGGCAAAAGCTTCCAAAACCAGCACTGACATAACAGTCCTCATCCAATAGGAAAGTTGCTTTATCATTTATTCAACTCTATTTTCATTTTAACATGCTTGGTTTTGTAGATCCGATTTCCAGTTTGCCAAAAACTTTCTGCACTCTGCATCACTGGAAAAACTATTCGGAGAATGATTAAGAATAACAAAAGAAAACTGCTCTGTGGAGTTTCTATGATGGAAGACAAATCATGTCTGAGTACTATGATTGGAATGGTGGTAGATTCTATGCATGAAATGTTTTCCACTGTATTTTTATCAGCTTTCTTCATTGTAAGAGGGTCTTCAAACATTTCCTAGAAAACTGTATTCCTAGTAATGCCAAGGATATAGGTCCTTTGATCAAGATTGGGGAAACATGGTTCAGGGCTTCAAACACAGACATCTTTGCCAAAAACTATTCCTGCAGCCATTGCTGCCACGTTATAAATAAATCTAACACATGAGGAGTGCTAAGCAAATTTTGTTACAGTTTGAAAGAAAATGTAAGAATGAAAATTGGTAGATAATCACAGTTTAATCATTTTCTTTCCCTGTTGTCCACTAATGATGATGCATAATGAATAATCTATGCCATGGCAAAACTCAAACATCTAAGGTATTCCAGAGGAGCAAGTTATAAAGGATTATACATGTAGATTATTTATAGATTCCTTTCAAATATATCTTTAAAATATGTGACAGTCTCAGCCAAATGATGTAAGTACAGTATAAGTTGTCTGGTCTTATCTTTATTTTAGACACCTTGAATATAATAAGATGCCACATTAATTTTCTGCAGAGGGTTGATACTGTAACATATCAAAGTCAAAATAGTCATGATTTATAAGCTATTTATAAGACAGAAAATTTACAACAGAACAGGAATTTTTCTCCTCTATTTTTTCCTAATTTCCTGAAATGTAACATTTCTAAATAATAAAACATTATTTTTAATCAGTGGACTCAGTTATCCTAGAAACTGACAGCAACTTTAACAAACATGATACGAGTCCATTCCTTCTCCTAAGAATTTATAATACCATGATCTCCCTGCCCTTCCACATACTATATAGTGTTATTGCTCATGTCCTTAAATCTATCATCAATATACATGTTGACTACTCACTGCTCCTTAAGTTCACAGAACTGCTTTTCTAGTTCAGACATATCAGCAAGATATTCATGTCGTCTTCTTTCACATTCTGCCTCATCAATCTCTGTGGATTTAATTTGTAACATAGTGACATACAGGTATAAGAACAGAGGATGAAATCTCAAGACAAAATGTCACAGTTGTTGCATTCTGTGAGGACCTTCAAACAACTGCCATGGTGCCTATTTCAAGGTGCTTTTATATATTTATGAATTACTCCCTGTTCTTTAGAACACAATAGTATCTCTAATCAGACATCTCAGTGATATCATTATTAATGTAAAAGGCTAGAAACAGGCATCAGGAAATTGTGTAAAAGTAGCCAGGGACACTTATTATCACTGTTCAGAAACCAGTCCCTTACCTTACCTTTTGGGTTGAAGATCTTGACATTTGGAGGTTTAATGATGGAGCACTACTTAAGAAATATGGTCCCAAATAACATTTTTATTATTTTCATGGTATCCATACCGCTTACTTTTCATAATTCCATACTGATTACTTTTCGTAAAGTCTTGATAAGAGAAGATATCACTGGCCAGCTAAGTTAAACTAGCTCTCATTCTGGGACCTTATTTTCCATTCAATCATTAAGTCTTCAAGTTCACAGTTATTTTGCAGTTTCTCAAAAAAACTAAAGTTGATAGGTGGGCCTTAATGAATCATTTACATCTACTACAACAATGTGGCATCTCAGTTAAGCTCAATATTCACAGTTCCATTTTGAGACTCAAATGATCATATAGAAGAATAGATAAAGATAGGTGACTGCTTGTGGTTATGGTTGACCTGATATTTTAGAGAAGATGTGACCAGTATCCAGTCATAGCAAATACTGGAGTTGTCAGTATTGTTGTATCTTGACCTGACAACAAAACGTCTACGAGTAACAGACTACCTGATCACCCTCCTCCAGACTTTCATAAAAGTGGCGATGTCGGCAGGATTCGAACCTGCACGGGAAAATCCCAGTGGATTTCCAATCCATCCTGCAGACCCTGCGTACATCTCAAAATTTCTCCTAAAAACAAAATATTCGTTATTGTCGTCGAATTTTAAATGATTAGGTCCTTGTGAAATTTTGTTAAGATTCCTCCATGTAACCACAATTGCTTGACAAAATGGGTTGGCGAAAAGGTACACTACTCATTTGCTCGCTAGGTCCATTCCACATTGAGACGTCACCTCTAGACCTAAACGTCTGATCAACATTAGTTATATTGTGGATTATCCCTTTCTGTGGAACCCTATTTGGATACTGATTGAACCCTTAGGGTGTGTCATACCCTCTCCTAGGACCATAGGGCATATCATACCCAGTTCCCATTCCAAAATGAGTAAAATTATCCTCATCTCTTGGTTGATAAGAGCAGGGGTTGATAGATGTTCAACTACTACTAGACCTGTATTTGCTGTATCTGCTGTATCTACACTTCAACCCTGGTGGGGACCCATCACTCAATAGAGTCGATAGGCAACCGAAAGGTGCTCACTGACTGACGACCAGAAAGTCCAGAGGAAAGTGACCAGGTAAGCTATCACTCGTACCATAGATGTTTTGTTGTCAGGTTAAAATACAACAGTATCGATATCATAAAAAAAATTAGTCAGAACCACGCTTCTTCAGTAATCTACTGCCTGAATGATGTGAGATATCATTGTGCTGAAATGGCAACTTACTTTGAAACGAAAACTAGTCATTTAAAAGGAATGGTGCCTCTTTCATCAGGTGAATGCAGCTTCACTAAATTTCACTTGGAAACATATGTTTTTGTTCCTTTTCACCTCGGGGTCTCGGTGCTCAGAAACCTGCACTAGTGTGGGAGTGTGGTCCCAACTACTTTTATAGATATATTGAATACATAGAACTCTAAAACTGGTATCGATATCCGAAATAAAGGGGTAGTTAAGTTTAGAGTTCAGATACGGTCAAAATAAACAATGAAAGGTAATGGGATTTTCTGTGCATAGCAATACACATCCATTGTAAGACTAGACAGAATTTAAAAATATCTTGGCAATAAATGTCATTAGATGACATGATGTCTGGAAAACAAATCACTGCTTGTGCATTCTGTCAAACACATCCGTGGGAATAAATTCTCAGTAGGTCTCTGCTGAATTCATTCAAGCCCATTCCCGTATTCCTCTTTCTGAATTGCGAATGTGAGAAATAACTCATACCCCTAACCAGAGCTCAACCTAGTCCCTAACCCTAACCGCAACCTTAACCCTATGGCCCTAACCATAATGCCCATAGAGACTGGAGCATCAGCCGAGGCTAGTCCCTAATGCTAATGCCCAATGAGATAGGAGCATCAGGCCTGAGTCTCATTTGGAGTTCCTCTCATCCTGTCCTCTTCACTTTTTCTGTCTTATTGTTCATAAATCCACTGCTGATTCTATTGAAACTAATGTCGATACTATTCACTGGTGTTCAATATAGGGGAGGAATTCCGTATGTGTGCCAGAAAGATTTCCGCACGCAACACACCGAACCAACAACATACCCTATCCCTACCCTAACCTTAACTTTAACCCTTACCCTAACCCTGACCCTGGGATAGGGTTAGGGTTAGGGTTAGGGTATGTTGTTGGTTCGGTATGTTGCATACGGAATTCTTTCCGGCACACATATGGAATTCCTCCCCAATATAGCGATAAAATAGTTGGGACCACACTTCCACACTCTAGTGCCCAGAAACCAGCCCCACCATGACAGGATAATCTAATTAGGTATTTTCAGCTCCATCACGTGACCTAGGAAATCTTGCTCACGCATTGGTTTGTTTACATGCTCTGCTCATGTATGATTACTCGTCATGTATCAAAATATCCTAGCAATCCCTAGATCACATGGTGTAACTGACCCATTTGAAAATACCTCATTCTAGACAGGCCTAGGTTAGGGCCTATAACTATATTTAGGATACTGGGTGGGTATCAGAAAATAACAAAATGCAATAAATATGTATGACTTTTATTCAGAACTGTCACACAACTTTGAGAAGGAAGCAAACTAGACTATAAGTGTGACATATCTAAGCTAATCTGTTTGTTTACCTGACTGAGATTCGTCTTCCTGATCTTGATCTTCCTCAGCTTCTTCGGTTGAGCAAGTGTGCGACTCTTCTCCGGAGCTTTTATCGCTGTCTCCTCCATCGTGTTCCATATCCTCCTCTGTCTCCCCTTTACCATTTCCTGCAATTTTCATGGTGAAACTTACTGCCAGTTACGGAAGCATCGATGAAGGCTAAACATAAGAACTCACTTCGTGGGTTTCTTCGACGCTTCGTTCCGAGGCGGGATCCCCTGTTGTAGCTTAGAGTCTTTGACAGATGCAGGAAGTACAAATTTTGTACATCCTTGCGCGTGCGCTGAAAGGGGTTTCCTCGTTCTAAAAATAGTGCTTGAGGCTACTCAATATGAAAGGTCCTCAGGTACACGGACGGTACACTCAAAATTCTTTGTATTCTTTGCCCATTCACAACGTATTAGGATTACAGTTATGGCACAGTCGTCCTGCTCGTTTCCTTTTTATTTGATGGGTTTCTGGATAACACCAAAGAGGACATATATTATATAGTCTTCCACTGACTTTTGTTGTCAATCAGAACAAAAAATGAAAAAAAAATGCTTTGTCTTTCGAAAAACTTGTAAAGTGTGTAAAGGGTTTTATTTTAAAGGGTTAGACCTCATTAGACCTATGCGCTAATATGGATGAGGTGGTTGAAAATGCTAATGTAAGCAACAGTGGAAAAATACACTGTGATCTTCTTACCTAAGCCCAAGATTTGACGTGAGAGTAAATTTAAGCCTGGAGTAGTTTTTTTTTTTTTTTTAATTTTACCGCTGAAAAAAACGTTGTTCTTATCGAAAAGCCTAACTTCTTCATATTCTTAGAACTAAGGAAGAATGTTGGGAAATCTGTAGGTAATTGATGTCCGAATGGACGAAAAGTCCTCCCCTTCGACACAATACATGTGTGAGCAGAAGGGAAGTGTGTCAGGGTCATGGGTAAACACTAGGTTTACATTTTTCCACCGGTTAGGTAACAATATTCAGACAGTAGGCAGGGCCGTCTTACCCGCAGGGCACTATGGGCAGTAGCCCAGGGCCCCGGGCTCTGGGGGGCCCCGGTGTGAATTTTTTCAGACACATGGTAGGCCTATAGACTTAACCTTTTACTTTGTATCAAGAAGGTAAGGGGCCCCGTGGGGCCTGAGTGCCCAGGGCCCCCGAAATACTTAAGACGGCCCTGACAGTAGGTATTTAGGGATTAAACTGCTGTGAAGCTTGCGTCGCTGAGGTGTAGTGGTAGCACGTTCAGACTTGCAAGCTGGGAGATCCTGGGTTCGATCCCCGGTAGGACAGGAAATTTTCTATTGTTAGATTTTTTCGACATTTTCTCAAAATTGATCATTCACAGTAGTTTGGTAAAATCTCTGGTGACATGCTTTCCTAGATACCGGTAACGTGAAACAGCTGAGAAAATGATCAGAGTGGGCTCACATTCCTTGTTGTTTCATACGATACCCTATTATTCCAATAAAACAGTCTTTCAAGCGTCTGTCATAATGATATAACGCCTCTGCCGGCCCCAGACAACCCACAGGGTTACATTACAGGGTGGAGCAGCGTGGCCTACTGGTTACGGCGTTGGACTCAAGATCTAAAGGTCCTGGGTTCGATTCCCGACCACGGTCATGTTGTAAGTACCTTGGGAAAGCATTTCATTCACATTTTACTCAGTCCACTCGTCTACAAAATGGGTACCTGGCTATAGGCAGTGTAAGGTATTGTCAGAATGCTAGTGATCAGCGCCTATAAATGGCAGCGGCACTGTATGCTCCCCAGGGAGTTGAGAAAGTCCTAGAGTAATCAGGCCTGCTGGGGTAATAATAGTGTGAAGTCGCATGAGCGGGCATTAGCTTGGATATGAGACTAAAAACCACATTATTATTATTATTATTATTATTATTATTATTATTATTATCCAAAGTCCGAACTGTTACACCCACTGCGCGCGTAGCGGCCAAAAGCTTGCGTCAAATACGTTCAGTGCTCTGCGGACGGGTGATAGCATGTTGGTAGGGTATGAATGTTTTAATTCCTCTGTGAACAGTAGATATGTCAAGCAAAATCATGCTGAGGCAATAAAAATGCAGACTAGGCTACTTTAATTGGCCTTCACTATCAAACTTTACGTTTGAATTTGGATGACCAGAACCTTAATTTAAAAGCTGAATAATAAATTGTCAGATAGAGGTGTTGGTAGCTGCTGGAACTTAAGTGACGTTATCGTTTTTTGTCACAAGCCGCTGCTGATCGGGGAAGGGGAATTATTCTGGACACAAGGACCAAACTCGGTAACTCTAGCTCTCCTAATTACGTCATATTACATACTCGCAAATCGCAATGGAACACAACGATGCTCTTTCTTCGCAGAAATGACTCGGTGGACACCATAGATAATAATTTCAGAGAGAAAACGTACTGGAGAACGAAAAATTATTTCTGATTTCTGATGTGCGTGTCTTCCTTCAATGATAATGATTAAAGAATAGATAGAATATACCTTACCACGCCTTACCACCCGTAAGCTACACACTTGGTCAAATTTTTAGAGCACTTTTAGAGGTTGTCTTTCAACATCTAAATTTAGCCTATGTGGTCCATGTCATCATTATTGGCGTCGAGTAATTGGAGCCAAACATGCCAAGGCACCATCAGTTATCTCCCTTTCCCCTTCTTCCTTTCCTCCAATGTTGCAGTGAAATGATAGAGAATAATCGAATAGAAAACATTATTTATTTTGCGTTTGAAAAAAAAGACACGAATAAAGAGCATATCGGTGCCTATAGCCTTGTACGAACGATTTTTAGTTTAATGCGGGGACCAGCGCAAAAAAGAACCCTAAACAAGCCTAAGGAGAGAAAATAGAGATATGTAATGTAATAGGCTATGCAGAGCCAAGACTGGCCACTTTGTGACTGGTGGGCAGCCATAAAGTGAAATTTTTTTAAAAAATGATTAATTTAGGCAGTCTAAATGCGCTCAGTTTTTGGGGCACATAACTGCTTACGCGAGTAGTGAACTCTGGCACTCTCTAACGAAGAGATCGGGCAAAGCCAGCTGTCTTCGACTGAGCTTTACTCACAAGTCACTCCTGTTTACAACTGTACCAACCTCCTTCGTAACCGGCCTCCTCACTAGAAATCAAATTTTGCCTACGCCACCGATCACAACCGGATTAGAGGGGGACGAGAGCATATTTCGTAGCGTCACAATTGTCGTTTTACCACCGTCTCTACAGCTGTGACATTATCAATATTTTCGACGGCTCCGTCAGTAAAATCGACCTTCCCGGTTGCTTGGCGAGAACCACCATTCATGCCAACAGGGCAGTGCTGTTCTAGCGTGGTTCGGGATTCGAACTACTGGTTATGTGGGAATTGCTGACGTGTGACAATATGATATCATCGCTATTATTTCGTTTTCCGCCTTCGGAGAGTAATAATGTAATAATATAATTCACTTTGACACGTTTAATTTGTTGATTCTTTTTGACGCTGGATTTATCTACGTTGCAGAAGAATTCTGATGAAATTATCGAAGTTGCCATTATTTATAAATACGTACGTCCTGGATATTATTCAACACATGCACTAAATCATAGTGGCACACAAGCCCACGGAATCATTTAATTATAAAACAGACATCTGCAAACTTCTGCCGGAAGAGATATTCACTGCTTTCAGTACCAAACCACGGTTACCGTGCAGAAAGATTCGGAGACTGTACATATATTAAACTAATAACTTGCATAATGAAGTTGTTCAACTTCTTGGTGACTATCTGGATGGTGTCTTTCGTCAACGACGTTTCAAGGTTGGTAGATCATTATTAAACGAATTACTAGTTAGAGAAGGCCTCCCGTTCGTAACGTGTCTTTCAACTGGTTATGGAAAATCGCGGCAAAAGTTCGAATTTTGATGACCCTTTTTGTCTTTTTTATCTTGTTCTCTGTAGCCACCATCGAAAGTAATACATCCTTTCCAAACCTTCATGACCTTTATAGGTTACGGGGCGGGTG
>JAWQUT010000558.1:268028-286871 GCA_033807755.1 Ellobium chinense | reverse complement strand
TTAACAATATCATAGTACTGTGTAATCGTTGTGTTTTGAATCTGAATCATTGCCATGACTATTTTCAGTGTTTTCGAGACACTCAGCTACGTAAGCATTGCCACCATTTCTACCATCGTTACTATCATTATCATTACTATCATCACTGTGAATTAATTCGAGGAAAACGATGTTGTGTAAGTGACATCGATTGCGTTTCGGCTAACACTTTCGTCATAAACCACTTCAATGAAATAGTGCATGGGTAAAAGCTGACAACATAAAAGGAGAGTAAGATACTAAGACTAGGGTGAGACGACCCGCAGCACAGGCTATACTAATGAATAAATGGGCCATCTCTACTTTCGTCTTGTCTAGATATATTAATTCGGTTCAACTTTGAGCTTTGATGAGTTTCTGGTTGTTTGTTGGGGGAGGGAGGGTGGGGGTGAGAAAGACCATACAGCCGAGATTATTTCCAGTAGAAGGATTATGAGGTGGAAGAGAAATTACAATGTGAAAATGGACGGAGGTGGGTATCTTTAACATTGTTATCACCATCCTTATAGGAGGCTTCCTAATAATCATCCTTATTACCTATTCTAACCGTGCATTTTCTTGTCGTCACAGCTACACACCAAAAACATGCGACATTCGGTTATGGCACATGCAGCTTATGGAAAATCTGTACGGACAGATTGTAGAACTGACCGCTAGACAGTTATCTACTCTGGAGAAAGTGGAACAAATGATGGAACTTATACAGAGCAGGGATGGATCCCCTCTGGTTTCCTGTAGTCTTCTCAGCACATATAGTCATATCCTCGTACCTGATGCTGGAAAGGAAATAATGGAATGGGTCATCTCGAATACGGTGGAAATGGTTGATAAAGTCGCTCTTTCCGGACTAAAGGAGCAATCAAGAGAGCCCGAGAAGGACTCAGTCAGACTCGGGGTAGATGATGAACCACAACCACAGGATGAGGACTCTGAGAAGAGCTATGACAATGATGGTGATGATGATAAAAATATGAGGGTTGAGACCGAGGATGGCGAATTTGATGAAGAGGAAGAACTGTATCAGGGTGATTCCAGTACGGAAGATCACATGCCCTTAGTCGATGGCGCTTTTTCTAGAGATGATGATGATGATGATGATGATGATGATTTCGACACGGAACACCACGAAGATGATGATAGCGTCTTGAACAAGGACGAGGAGCGTGATGACAATGAAGTGAGAGAAGATACCAGACGTGGAGAGCATGATGTGGAAGAGAATGAAGATGATGATGATGAAGAAATATACGTACTCGATGCATACGGCAATTTCGCTGGAGAGAATGTCAGAGATACTGGTGCTAGCAAAGAAGATGTTATTGACAAGGAAGATGGAAGGAATTTAGATGAAAGAGAAATCGGTGATATATCACAGGTTGCAAGCAGTCTGGACAGGGATAACGATGGAGGAATAACCATTTTCTACGAAGAGGATGACGATTCCGACGACAACGACATCAATGATACCCTGAATGAATCAAAGGAAAATAATAATGACGCAAAAGACGTCAGAGCCAGCTTTCAAGAGGATTACGATAACACTGTCGCGTTGGATAATATTGGACATGGAGAACATGCTGAGACCGTTTTAGAGGACGATATCGATCAAACTCGTATTGCAGATATCAGTCACGTCACACATGACGATGCTGGAGATAAAGCGCATGACGATCCCCAGAATGTTCATGCTGATACCGTAAATCAACATAGCCGATCTCGTGCTGAAATAGATGGCGTTAAGATTTATTTTGAAGACGAAGAAGACGACGACACCTTGAACGACGATGAACGTAAAGTCAGCGATGAAGACGAAACGGTTGTGAAGTACGGCCGAAGATCAACAGCAGACAATACGCAGGGCAACGGAGTCAGCAAGGAAAGTGTCAGCGTCGATCTGAAGCTGTCAGATTCCATGCAAATACAAATATCGACTTTATATACGACACACTGTGTCGGAGGTTATAATCAGATCGACCACCAGCTGGCAGTCTGTGACAACATGTGTTCTTACTTTTATATTTTGCTTTATGAATGTGATATGTCTGACTCACGCGTGTCTGTGGGACCGGATGGAACGTTGCCTTCTGAGAAAAACACAGATGTAGACATAGGGACAGTAAATATGCATGAAAATGTTGACAAATTCACAACTGAAAACATAAGACAATTCTACAGTAATGGAGATCACAAAAGTGACGAAACGGAGGACCATATTTATGATAAGAACCACATACAAAAGGAAAATTATGTGAAACGCATGAGGCATGAGATGAAAGAGAGGGGTCATAGTGACATCAGCTTAGAACATTCAAAACCATCAGCGGCAAAGGAGACAGTGAAACGTACCGAAAATGAAAGAAGGATAATACATCTTCATGAAGAATCCTCTACAGCACATGACAGCAGAAGATCTGGGGTTGATTCAAAAACCATGAAGTTTATGCTCAGTAACCATGAATCTGAACAAGCCGCAAAAATTCAAAGTTTAGAGCTGATGATAGTCAAACTGGAAAACAGGATCTTGACTCAAGGCATGGAAAAGCAAAGTGATTCAACTTCTGTCGTCAGCTTAGAGAATCACATTTTAAAGCTGGAGAATGAACTTCTGAAACTGAATCAAAGTTATCACAAACTTAAGCAGGACCATGATGCTTTGAGCTCAAGTCACGAACAACTGCATTCGTCCTATCTAGAAACTAACCAGGTGAGACCAAAATATCTCCCCATTGCTGACAAAAGCAGCAAGGAGCTTATGACGCAACAGCAGGTTAGGCTCACCGAGTTACAAAGGATGCTGCAAAATCAATCTGAAATTGTTCACAAGCTTCAAAGCAGATCCGACTACCTCGAAGATGAAAATCGAAAGCTGTTTCAGACTGTGATGAATCAATCTGCTCTCATCTTTCATGTCATGAGCAAAATGCAAGAGATGAGCGAAGACGGCATGAGGATGAAATTTCAAGCGGAAAAGTTAAAGGCTCAGCTTGAGAATCTAAAACAAACCCACCTGTTTCCAGATTCTGATGATGACGCAGATAAACAAACTGATCAAATCTTAGCGGGACAGCCAGTGGACATGTCTAATTATGCTGTAGACTCATCTGTTAAAGAGACTCCTTCATACGTCTCAAAGGATCTCGTGTCTAGCATCTTGCTGACACTAAAGAGGCTCCCATTCGCAGATTTACCTCCTCTTCAGCGGACTAATACGTGGTGGTGTAGCGGTTTAAGCCAAATGAGACTGTGCTTACTTCACACCCTGGTCATATCAAACTGTATTCCTTTCAATGATATTCATTGGAAATCATGCAAAGCGGTGATAGGCAGTCCGATTATGGACACTGAGATAAAATATAATCAACCGACAGCTATATCCAATTCAGACGTACCCAAGGCAGGACAGGATCCGACAGTTTCGTTGGAGGATAGTTCTAGTCATGTCATGAGCCAGGTCAATAGATTCCATGAAAAGAAAAAACGCAGTGACGAAATAGGGACTCCGTCAAAACATGGAGGAGCACCTACGTTATATGCTGATAAGGATGAAATAGATTTGTCCGTGCCAAATGCTGGCGAGAGGAAGACATCTTCCGAAGACAAGCTGTTCCCAGCTACGGAAACAGAGATTCCTCAAAGAAATGACAACCTACAGCACGTCTCCGAAAAGGAAGAACTTCAACACATATCACCAAATTCCAGTCCTCACTTACAATCATCAAAAACCGATTTCCATAGTATTCACTCGAAAAAATCAGATGGAAGTGAAAGTAACAGTGGCAGCAACGCACTAAAACAGAGAAGCAAGGGGCGTTATTATAACATTAACATACATGAAGGTAAACCAGTCCTAACTACTGGCTCACACAAAGACAGCATGCACATTAATAATGGACCAGTCAATGAAAGAATACAAGGTGGAATGCGCTTAGTGGAATTAGTGAATGAAGGGAACATAGCAAATCATGATTCTTCGACAACACCTGAAAAGGCACAGACAATAAAAGTTCCAACGACAGATCGAGTGTCAGCTGGCACAATCCCATCATGTATCCCAGATGACGGTGCTTCTAGATGCGGTGAAATCAGCCGGACAGGCATACCATCAGCAAGGGAAGTAGCAGCAGATTCCCCAGCCAATAATTCCGAGAACAACTTAGAACAATTGGGTCGTAGCAGCAAAGCCGATCATGAAAAGACCAAAGGCCTTGCTCCGGAAGAGATGGTCGGTTCGACAGTAAAGGGTAATCCTAAAGAGACCAGGGATGATGATATTCTGAAGGTAACGAGGAAAGATGGTTTCAATCAACCCAATAACAAACTGAATCATGATACAGACATTCCGAATTACACCGCTCGGCAGATTAAAGATAAAAGCGAGGCTAAAACTGATGGCGAGCATGATTATAAATTTAAGCAATCGAGTGGTGTCGAAAAAGACGGCGCGGACATTCCTAGGGTCGTGGCTGGCCACGAGAAAACTGATGATGTTAAACCTAAGATGTCGAACAGAGAGACCAAAGAGAGGACGAATGCAGCAGAAGAGGCAAGGGCACTTCACGAGGCTCTCCATAGGAAAGTCTTGTACGAGCCTCTACATAGTAACAGACCAAAAGGTAAGTTTTATCACAGCTCAGGGCTGTTGTTCTTAAACTGTGTATTGGCCTTAATAATGGCTAATAAGGCGCGACGCACTCGCGATGCTGCCTTCATTAATACGAGAGGTTTGATAATGCTAAACCGCCACGTGCTTAAATGCCTAGGGCTTAGTTTATGAATGTCGGCCCCGTTTCAAATTCTGCGGTTATTGCAACCGCGCTGACAGGCCTAGTGAAGACCGGGCATTACGGAAAGAGATGCTGTTAATTACCTATGGTCAGTGGTGTGCTACATGTTTTAATGATGATTTGATGATGAAGGTTTTGCTTGATCCTCAGGAGACTGTGGCTTTACTAGACATATATGAAATGACGTCAGACACGAAAGCGACAAAGGTGACAGTCGGCAGGCATAGTGATGAATACTGTTGTGATAGCAATGGAGCTGACCATGGGGACACTGATGGGTGTGACGATCAACAATAACAGAAACTAGAGAAAATTAACCCATTTTGTCTATTCATCCACAGATTGCTATGATCTATACAAATTTGGACAGAAACGGAGTGGGCTGAGCCAGATTTATGTCAGTGGGTTAGATGTGTATGTGTCTGTGTACTGTGGTATGGAGAATGGAGGCTGGACGGTCTTGCTCAAGAGGGAAGACGGACATTTGGACTTCTACAGGAACTACGAACAATACAAAGAAGGTTTTGGAGGTAACGAAAAGGAGTCATTGTTGAGTCTGATATAGACATGTACATGTACGCAAACTGTTATGCTGAAAGTCAGTTTCTTATTGATCATCATTTGTTGATATGTGTTTGTGAGTGTAGGGATGACGAGTGTAGGATTAAGATGAGTGAGATTAAGCAATGGGATGCTGAAATTGTTCTCATAGCATGCATGTCCCTTCTCTCACACCACAACGCAAATAATGCGTTTGTACGTGTTCCCTTGCAAACATTTGAAGAAAATAAATGTTCTTCTCACTGGTCAATCTGTTTGGCACAAATTAATCGAAAACAATCAAAATTCCAATGAAATGATAGTCTGGACATTCTTAGGAAATGTGAAAATATTTTGATCAGATTTATACGCTCAGCCCAGTCTGATACCAGATACCATAAAACACCAAAATACCACAGTGTGTGGTTGTCTGCGTGAGAGAATGTATACGCATTAAGGTAAATAGGTCGAAATGCATAACAATTAGACTAATATATTTCCTGACTGTGTGAAAGTAATCATAACTCATTTAGGGGATGAGCACTTTACAACATTAATCCAATTAACAGTAGGCCTCCATCATTTATATTATTTATCATGACCTAAGACAACTTTATTCTTCTATAAATAAGTATCTCTTGTCATGCTTAGGTTATCGCATCAAGAACAAGAGAATGAACAATCACGGTGATGATAACCTCATTCATCATAATATATAATTACACATATTTTCAGCTCCTCGAGGAGAACATTACATAGGAAACGAAGTGATCCATTATCTGACCAATCAAGGCCATTATTCGTTGCGGGCAGAACTTAGCGACTGGGAAGGCAACACTAGATACGCTCACTATGATCATTTCTGGATCGACGGGGAAGATGACGGCTTTCAGTTACACATATCTGGATATTCAGGTAACACAATGCAGAATGAACTGGACGGGACTTTGTTCGAATTCACTTGTGCCTCGCATAAATTAAGATTGAGGAAAAAACAGGTGTAATAGTTTTGATAAGAGGTAGAGTAGGCCTACAGCGTAGAATCTGGCGTGGGTGAATCAGATGTACTGTAGATCTTTGCCTGTGGGCTGAGCGCCCTCCAAAGCAGACTAGCTTTCCTTTCTAAAGCTCTTATGTTTCTTACTTTGTCGATTGAAATTCGGTAGCTGTTGAGCTGGAAAATAGTAAGTATATACGTTGTTGATGGCCTTCTTTTCCAGGAAACGCAGGCGATGGCCTGAGCAAACACAGCGGGATGCAATTCAGTACCTACGACATTGATCATGATCTCCTGCAGAAAGAGATGGGCGGCAGCTGTGCTAAGAGATTTCACGGGGCTGGTTGGTTCTTCAAGTGCTATGCCTCTAACCTGATGGGACGCTACTACACTGGGGGTGACGTCCCAGACAAGCGTTTTGATGGAGTGGCCTGGAAGCCGTGGCGGGGCAATGCTTATTCCTTGAAAACTGCTGTACTGGCGGTCCGTCCTCGTGGAGTTGAAAGATTACCAGAGTAGACTAAGACATTGACAGACTCCACTACGAAACTGGAAGATGGCTGGGTGTTGGTCTGATCATTTACTGCATGTAAAGAAAAAATTGAGAGTGATACTCACCATCACCCGGACTTCAGGGAGAGAGATAAAGATAGAAGTTTTCTCCTCCCTTATCCATGGTTTATCATAAATATGCCTTGGTTGAAAACATCACAAGTACCGCTACTTTCTTCTTCCAAAATGTTTCTGTCAATCGTTGGCCCAACATTTTGTTTCTGTTTTTTTCCCCAGAATCTAAGGATTGTGAGTGAGTGAGTGAGTGAGTGAGTGAGTGAGTGAGTGAGTGAGTGAGTGAGTGAGTGAGTGAGTGAGTGATTGAGTGAGTGAGTGAGTGAGTGACTGGGTGGGTGGATGTGTGTGTGAGTAGGTGGATGAGTGAGAAGAGAAGAGAAGAAAATAGAAGAGAGGAGGGGAAGGAAGGAGAGGGGAGGAGAGGAGAGGAGAGAAGAAGAAGAGAAGAGAAGAGAAGAGAAGAGAAGAGAAGAGAAGAGAAGAGAAGAGAAGAGAAGAGAAAGATGAGCATTAGAGGCGGGAGAATAAAAGATGTGGCAGGACTAGATGAGATGTTGAAATGTGGAGATTTTGAATTGTTCAATCTGACAACAAATGCCCAGAATTGCTCAGTAGTAGATCGGCTTCTAGTTCTAGACTACTACTTAGCTCCTGCAGATCTAGGTCTGAAGGCAATACCGTGGGACTCTCCCACTGGCGCTTGGTTTAGGTTAGGGGCAGCGTTAGGGGTAGAGTCAGGGGATTACAACAGTTTTGTGACAGGCCCTAGAGATTAGACTATCATTATCTAGATACATTTTAATGTGGTCCATGCTTTCTCTTTCACATCGCAATTCTTGCACATCATGAAGTCACGTGCAAAATGAGGCAATGAGACATGTGTATGCGATTCCTGTTGGAAGAGTGGTGAAACCTCATGTACATATGTCCATATTCAGGCGCGAATTTTTCGATCGTTATTGTAAGGACAAACATAGGATGGACCTCTGACCCATGTCGGTCCAATGAACAGAGGCGAATAAAATTTAAAAAAAAAATCTTTGCCTGATGACATAAGATGCTTAAAAAGGAGGATTCCTCACTGTGGATCTTCTATTCATATTCCCATGCAAACTGAGTGTCGAGTCGGCTCTGCCTAATTGCAATCCAGATAATCGCAACTTCTGCCTAATCGCAAAATTTCCCATGTCAAAATTGTATATTTCTGTGTAAAGGTGACTGAACAATTGAAACGCCTTTTCATTGCAATTTCTTCTCTGCTCCCGAGGATTTGCAATTCAGCAGAGCTAATTGTGTTCTCTGGTCCGTATGGTTACTTTGAAGATGTTGCTACCTCTTGCTATTATGCAGAGTTGATGTGAAGACTTAAGATTTCTGTGAAATCATTTGTCATACCCATGCATTTATTGGTATCGTTGTGTGTATTATGAGAAAAAGTGGAAGAATCGAAGGAGCAAGAAAGACAAGCAAAAAATGAAGAGATCATTACTTGATTTCTGGTTATGTCAAGTGCTTATGTAAAAGTTTACAAATAAAGATGCAAACTCTGTCCATTATCCCCAGCATTCTGGGTTTCGTTTGCTGATGTTATGAATATTGTAACTTGTGTTTTATTATTTAAAGTATTTCTTCGTGTGCCTTTGACTGGTATCAAACCTACTATACAATGACGAATAACATGAATATCATGTGGGTTGAGTAAGAATGATCAAGTGGATGTTCAAACGTACTCAAATACAATGGAGCACACTTTGAACGAACACACCTAGTGCATAAACACGGATACTGAGCATAGTATTTATTGGTCCTGATTTATCTACTTAAATTGATTAATAGGTACAGTATTTCTTTTAATAAAGTACACTTTTGGTCGGTCCCAAATGTGAGCAATTGGAGGTGTGTCAGGTCATGGGTGAATACTAAGCTCACACGTGAAAGTTATGGACTGATTCACACAGTAGATATTTACGACTAAAACTGATGTGAAGTTAGCGTTCTTATGGTGTAGTGGTAGCACGTTCAGACTTGCTGAGAAATCCTGGGTTTGATTCCTGGTAGGAACAGGAAATGTTCTAATGTAGTTTTTTTTCGGCATTTTTCTCCAAATTGATCCTTCGCAATAATTTGGTAAAATCTCTGCTGACACACTTCCCTATTATAGATAATGTGTAACAGTATCCAAAAACTTGTCAGACTGGGCTCACATTCCTCCTCTGTAATATTAAAGTAATAATAAAACTAAAGTATAATTCATATAAAAATCTGTATGCTTTTCCACCGGTTACTCAAGGTTGACGCATTATCCGTGCTCCACAGTAGAGAGGGAGCTGGTTAAACAACAAACAAAGAGACTGGATAAATTGTTTTACATCAACAGGAAATTTCTGACTTAAAGGAATTCCTGTTTCAAAACATAACAATATGGTCCAATGCAAGAAAAAAAAAAAACAAAAACAAAAAAACATACAAAAAAAACTTAGTGCCAGATCCAGAGTTACGATGCACGCATCCACAATTTCATTGGTGCAGAGGAGAATAGAGAGCATGTGCTCTTTAATATTAAAACCATTATTACTATTGAATATGTGAATGATACCAATGGGTAAAGAGCAGGCTTGTGCAAATTCCACTAGAAGTGGAATTCAATTCCAATTCCGATCCTTGCTAAAAGTTGGAATTAAATCCCAATTCCAAATCTACTTCGAAATGTGGAATTGACATCCAATTCCCAATTCCACCTTGACAGATAGAATTAATTCAGTTCCAATTCCAATTCCAGAGAACCTTTCAAGACTCAAGGAGATAACATGACATTATTACAAGTTCAAACATTCAGCTCTATAACAAACGTCTACTGCCTTTATGATAACATTTTATTGACATACTGTATATTATTATAAAATATGCAATGCCACTCAGTCTGTAGATCATTAATAGGCTTAAGAAAGTGGCTATGCATAATTTACTGAAGTGGGATGAAGTGACTACTGTAAATCAAAACCAAGAGTACAGTCCCTATACTACAGCTCCTTAATATTTACTGCACAACATACAGTGCTTTAAAAACCTTACTAAAGATTATGAACAGACTCAAGAATTCATAAGTGACTGTGCAGTATTTACAAACATATACGTAGTAAGATAAACAGGGTTGTGTTAATCCCCCTAAGACTGGTATTCAAATCTTAAACCAAGACCATGTCCAAACTGCCAAAACCATGGGGCATAGTTTTAAAATCCGATTTCCGATACCAGAATTTTGAAAGGAATTAAACACTACTAGTAATACATGTACCACTCGAGATCGATAAACTTCTCACAGACGCCAAAAGAGCATTAAATTACTGGTACTTTGGGGCTAATTAGAGTATAAGATTAAAAATTTTAGAGAACAAGATTGCAAAACCAAGAATACATAAAGTACAGCTGTACTTTTATTTCACAGATCTAAATGCAGTGGGAAAACATCCTCTTCATGCTTCATGCAAACTGATATGATGGCGTTCTGATTCAAGCATTGTCACCAAAGCATTTCACACACACTAGCCTCTTTATGTGACTCGAGGCAGTTAGACCTTGAGGTCTACTCGCAAACCAGAATCTGAGAGGCAAGCTGATGATCACCAACAGACTGCTTTCTTAGATTGTGACGACGCGTAATCACTGAACCCAGAGATATTTTCCAGCATGCATATTTGNATTTATGATATCATGTAGGTCTCCCACAATGGAAGAATGGCAAATGTGGAAGACGCCTCATTGTCAGTCCTCTGTTTCGCTCATGAATGTGAGAAAGATACCGATTGACGCACCTTGTCTAATCTACCTGTGAGTCTGCAGTCATTATTTCACGCCTTCAAATCATTGCATCATTGGCCAGCGAAGTGATACTCTAAGGTCGAACGGGCCCGAGAGTCAATATGCAGCGAGTCTGGTCAAGCTAAGCGCGGAATTGGCTGATCGGTACACGTAGGTGGTCCAGAACGGCATGTTTCATGACAATCATCAAGATCGTGCTACCCGGATCGGAAGGCGGATCGGTAAGATTTGAAAACGGATCTAGATCCTAACTCTGTTCCGAACGGAATTTTGGATTCGATCCGAATTCCAATTCCACAATAAAATATGAAAGTGAATCCAATTCCGTTCCGGTAAAACCGGAATTAATTGTCCGATCCGGATTCCGATCCTGCACAAGTCTGGTAAAGAGTAGAAAATGAAGGATGGAGAAGAGGTGTCGTTTGTACCATCTGGAGAAGCAGCATTACCTGCCACGAAAAGGAAATTGTGCTTTCAATAAACAGCATAATTTAAGCCTATGCCACTGGATGCAGCTTCACTACTATTGAGAGGTTGCTCAAAATGACATGAATAAATAGCATTAAATCTGTTTGGTTGTTCCACATAATCATCATCCATGAAGGAAACATGCAGACATACCACCTAATATTTTTAAAACGCGCATACTCATGCTACGCTTATAATCTAATTTGTATCCAGCGGCCACTTCAGTGAAGATCAGAAATAAAGAAAAATTTTGGCTAAAAATTATTCAAGCCATTTCTTTCTTGTATGATGCTTAGAACCAATTTACATGTACAAGAAGTGCTGTGATGGATAAAGCAAATTTTCGGAGTGATCAGCTACGGTTTAACTGACCGCTACTGCACTGCCTTTCAGGCTGGGTGTTCTGTATTTCAGCAAGCAATGCCATATTGGTAATACTGTACATATTATCAGGTTATAAACTACTGTATGCTGCTAATACGATAATAATGACAATAGGCTGAGGTTATTGAAAAGCCAATGGGCACACTATTAGGCACCCTGATGCAAATTATAATTTACAGGTATGAACATCTTACACAATTAAGAAGATGGCAGACTAGCAATCCTTATATGACACAGATGCCCGCCAGACAACATGCAGGAACAAAAAGTATTGTTAAGTTATCAGTGTGCATGAGGGTATTTGTAACAAAAAATTGAAACCACACTAGCTAATTTCATTTCCTCTTGTTACAGGTCTGTCTTGATAGAGATAAAGCAGGAAGAAAGTTCAGTAATAAAACATGGAAAACCTGTACAGTAATATTTCATTACCTACAACATTAGAGTTCGGACTACACTTCCAAATTCTAAACCTTTCTGTACCTTAAAAACCTGGTTTTATTTCTGTTTTATTCAAATCATCTGTTTCCTATGTTACTTGTATGCTTTCAACAACCATGCGATCTGTGCTAAAATGATAATTTAGCATTGCCACCTGGTTTTGCATGACCAGCACACTAATTGCATCTGCTTTTGTCCACCATGTCACCTGGGCTCCCTCCCTCACAACCATGCCTTCACCATCTCCACTTTTGGACATCTGGGCTCCAGTACTGGCTAACATGCTGCGCAGTTATTTTGCGTTATCTTTCCACCTCAGCAGTTTGGCACAGGTCTGGCACTTTTCCCTGCAAGCTGATATGCAACCAAAGTACCAGTGCCATAGTGCTTGCTGATTCTACTGAGTCATCGCAAGAGTAGTCTGCTTTCTTGTCAATTACTGTAGGTGAATACATGTATACCTCAGAAAAAAATAATAACAAAGCTGCAACAAGTTATTCTGGGATTACAAATAGTACAGTCACCTCCACTCAACTGCAACTCCTAAAGAGCAAGCAAAAAATTGTGACCAATAGGGGTTGAAATTATTCAGTGACATTTTATACAGAAATACAGTAGAGATCACTTAATACTACAGTACTGTGCTGGAAATCTTGGTTAACACAAATGAAAAGAAGATCTCTGTCCAAAGTCCCTATTTACTTATTGCAAAGTATTTCCAATAACCCAGTAACAAATCTCAGGGAGCATTTGATAATGTGACAACTGTTGAACCAGTGAGAGAGGACAATATGGCAGAGAGGATGAATGCCCAAGAAATCTGATACTGCTTGAAAGCACCATGTACTGATCTTGATGCTTGCAAATATCATTAAGATGCTCGCTTCATGTTATTTGTCACGTCTTTGAAAAATAAAAATGGCCGCCGGTGACGCAAATGATTATTTTCAGGAGGTGCACAGAAATCCAAGTACTGTATTTTTAGAGTATTTGCAGTTTGAACACAACTACCTTGTGCACATTATCTTTCCAAAAATGTATAAGTTTGCTTATATATTTTGACGTATATTTTTCTGTGGTCATTTCTTTGACCAACAGTATGGTTTATGACGTAACCAAAAAAAAAATACGAAATCAACTGAAATACATGTCACAAAAATGTTGCTCCAGCGAAGAAAACAAGCTTAGACGAGCTCTCCAATGTAAGAACATCACGTCTAGTCCAAATAAAGGTCAAGGGACTAGGCGAAATAACTAAAAAAATGGGACGGCGATATAGCCGATCTAATTGGCGTTGCCACTTGCTCACATGGTTTATCGCCGATTGCCACTATTAGGGTTAATTTTGGGACAGTTTTTGTAGAGGTTCAAAATCTTTATTACAGGTGAACACTGCCAAAGAAATACAGTATCATGGACATCACCCATACGTTTTCATTTCTATGACAAAACCCGTATCATACAGTACTGTATGTAATATCTGATTAGGAAAGGTGCTACATAAAAGTGAAAAGGCATTACTGTAGAGTAAACTTTCAGTTAAATGCTGCCTTCTCAATTTCAAACTGAAAGTAGTGCCGGGCAAAGTCTCTGATTAAGCATCTCTAGCTGCTATTGCTTCACGCATGTCAGGTGTCCTTGAGATTGACTGGGTGGACCAAACTCATGTTACATGCTAACTTCTGAAAGCGTCATGGCATCTGTTTTAGGATGGGCTAACTTTAATACAGTATGCCAATACTGCTTTGTATGACAGGAAAGACAAAAACAAAATCACAAGAATCTAAGAACACTATCACTTAGTACAGTATATGTAATGATTTATTTGTAGCTATTACAAATACCCAACTAAAAACCAACCTTTCCATATCATGTGCTTCAAGTGTCATGCATAACATACTGGTACATATTTTCAGGTACAGAATGCATTCTTCAGTGGTCACAAGACAGACTCTTTCATTCTCCTCATTTCTATAGCTTGTCCTGGCCATATGAGACAATACGTCATCCATATTTGAAAGTAAAATGATTCTCCTCCACATAAATGTATGCATTTATCTGTGAGAAAGACAGTACTGATAACTGTTGTTCTTGTGCCATCTTGAAAAGTCACTTTCACATCACACATATGTATACTAATTATAAAACATGGGTGTTAGGATGCTTTTTTTGGTGGTAGAGGCTCTGGGCCTGCTTTCTCCATCTGCTCCTTGTATTTCAAGTAATCACGTCGTTTGTCAAAGTATTTGACCTGAAAGAAATTTTAACAAAAAGATTACCTTTGCAGTAGGATACAAATACAGTATAAGTATAGCCTGCACTCAAACAAATTTGTTATGCTAGATTAAGTTTGTTGAAAAGTGCAACCAATGTTATCTGAAAAACACACCTATTAGAAAGCACATGTAAATCCCTTTCACCCATTTTTCTGTCAGAATAAACCAGTCTCTCTCTCATTTGTAGTTAATCAGCATGTGATGCCCATCACCTCAACCCAGGGCCTTCAAAGCCAAACAAAGACCTGTTCATTTTATCCAACTATCATGTGATCCTCTACAACACACAATTTTGGCTGTTGGCTGGCGATCCTCATTTTTTTCTCATTTTGTATGAATTCAGTATGATTTAGTAGATCCCCTGAATTTGTATTCAATATGTTCTTTCATGCTATTTTAAGTTGATGCTCTGAAGTGGCATAATTCCATCCAGTGGCATAGTTTGTTAAGGTTGTTCTGCAGAATGCAGTTTTCTTTCTCAATGTGAGGTGGGCTACTGATGTGTCATAAATGCTTCATTAAGTGACGCTGAAAATTTTGCTCTATCCCTTCCAATCAACTGACAATCATGCACTCAGTGACACTGAACTACTGATGGTCTACATATATGTTACTGTTTAAAAACAAAATGGCTTTCTAGGCCTATGATTGCACACTACAGGAAAAAACGGTGTGTGAGACAACATACTGGAAGGCCATCTATCATTAATTATTGCTTGCAGGCTGCAAAAAGATCTCAAAAGCAAAACTAATCTTGCCAGTAGCAGAATAAAACTCACCAAAAACATTTCTTGACTAAAAATAAAAATAAACTACAGCAGAGTAAATGGTAACACTAGATACCAGCGTCGCAAAATGAATACTGCTTATGCTTGATTTCTGGTAATTTGAGTTCCCTGTGCACATCCCAGCAAAATCGACTTAAAAGCAGACCCGACCGTATTCTGCATTTACTTTCAGAGTATAAGTCATCTTCTGAACTTGAAGAAAATCAAAACAAACTTGCCCATTGTTTTATGCAACTATTCTCATATTCCTGTCTTTCCACTTTGCATTTGGAAGCATCATCATTGTTGTCAGTAAGGCACTGCCAATAAGCATCTTTGGAATCCCAACACTTCTTTCTTTCTTCCTGCTTTGGGAATGGCATTGCTCACATTCAATGATCCAAAATTCCTGCCAGGTCCCTGAAACATGAAACATAATAAGTATGCCTTGATGAATGGAAAAAGTATGAGGTGTATTTAATATTGAGGTCCACCTGAATCATGAAATCACCCCAAAAAAATGAATCAATGCATGCGAATTTCATACCTAATAACAAAATATATTTATTAATTAAACGAGTACTCAAAGCTGAGGTTCTGCTGTATTAATAAATTAAACAAATTTATGAATGCTGAGTGACTAAATGAATGAGTGATTGTAAGCTGCATATGATATCAGTAAATTTTGTCCCCTCAGTTATGTACTCAGTCTCAATATGTGAGACTCAGATGAGAGACTCCATGCAGAGCATATTTTGTGATTTACATGTTGGACTTTTTTGCATGATCTTCAAGTAGTCAGTACAGTGACAAAATTATCATTATAGTGAAGCACAGATAATGTGTACATAATGTGTACACTTTGGGACCTACCAAAAGTGTACTTCTTAATCGTCACCGTACATAATGCGTCTAGAAGACCCAGCAGCTGTTAAAAAAGCTTCTAATTTTCTTATTTTTGAAAATTTTTGCTTGAAATTCCAGGAATTCCTCATCTTTGGACGGTTTCAAAATTTTAAACTGTGCATGCATGTGCTCACAAATGCACGTGCATTTTTACTGTCCCTAGTCGTACGTCCTGAGGTCTGACAGACACCATACTTTTAAAATATTTTATTATCATACCCGAGTCGTACATCCTGGGTCTGACAGACACCATACTTTTAAAGAGCATTTTTTTACATCATACCCCTAATATACATCCTGGGTCTGATAGACCCCATACTTTTATAGTGTATTTTAGCCAAGAAGAAAGCTTTTTCACAATGCTTGTTTTACTAAACAATCTGATGTAGGCCTACAACCTTGACACAGGGAAAAAGCCCATATGTTTCTTTCATGAGCCCAGAGCTGTTAAATATTACTTTTAAAAGTAACTGTAACAATTACTTTACTTTTCTGAAAAATGAGTAATTGTTACAATTACTTTACTTTTTTGAAAAATGAGTAATTGTTACATTTACGTTACCTTTTTTTAAAAAGCAAATTCGTGAGGATGCAATGCTGTAACCAGCTGCCTCTTTCACTTACTCGCCCTACTGTCAGTGTCAGTATTTACATCAGAGACAGTTCCTGTCTAATTCCTGTTCATTGCCAGTGATCATCATTAATTTAAAAATGTTCCAATTGTCTATTTGAGGAACAGTGCCACAGACGAGCGAAACATGGGTGTAATATGAATATCAGAGAGAAGGAGAGGAGAGAAGCGTGAGAGAGAGAGAGAGAAAGAGAGGAAATAAATAAAAGGAGTGAGGGAGGAAGACAGACAGAGAGAATTAGAGGGACAAAGAGACAGACAAACAGAGAAATGTACCTTGTAACGTTAAATTTGTTATATTGTGGATAATGATGACAATCAGTAACGTCAGAGCTATCATCAAGTGCAAGCCCAAATCCTTCTTTGGAAGCAAGCAAATTACTTGGTCCTGCATCAACCCTATTAAGCACTCATTGTCATTTAACACTCTTTACCATTGTGAATGCTCAGACTAGCAGTTCTGATCACATGTAATAATTTCTTCCACACCCCTATCCTCTCCTCCTCCTCTCCTTTCTCCCTGAGGACAGACGACCACAAACGCTGGCCAGTCAATTGCTGTGGACAAAACAATGCCCACAGAACTTTGTTATGCAGCTTCTCTCTGTGTCACAGGACTACTGTTACTACTACCACTGCTACTATACTACTACTACTACTACTAAAAATAATGTAATAATCATTATCATAATAACAATGACAATAATAATAATAATTATTATCGTCATACTCATTGCTCTCTGAAGAATTGCCATGCAAAAGAAAACACAGCAGTTGTCAAGAAGTCAGAACCTTCCAAAGCAAAGCAAAAACTGACCATGAGCTGTGATGGCCAGTGGTCAAGTCTTGAAAGTTGAATCCCAAGGAGATATGTATGTGCATGTGAGGCAAACTATGCATTATTATTTTTAAGCCTTATTGCCACTTAAAGAGTCGCCAGTGGTCTCCTAGGGGGACGCGGCCTGCTTAGCAAAGTCATTATAATAATTGAGGGACAGAGATTGGACATAACAGAAAAATCATTGTCAGAACATAAGTCTCTCAGAGAAGACAGAAATTCCTCTTTAAAAGTGTGGTGTCAGCCAGATCCATGAAGTACAGCTAGGGGTATCCATATAAATTCTGCTTTGGGAGTGAGGTGTCATACAGACCCCATGATGTAAGGGTAGAGATATCCGTATAACCGTCTTTAGGAGTGTGGTGTTAATAAGACCCCACGACGTACGCCATGCATAGTTTTTAACGACGTACAACGAAGGTTAATAGAATCACCTATTAATCTTCACATACCCTTGTAAAGATTAACAGTGGAAATGACAGAAAATTGAACAAAACCAACCATAGCTATTAGCTGAACAACAGTATCCTAAGGGATTTTGTATCCAAATGGCACTGATTGCTGAACCTCCCTTTTGAAATCCATGATTTTATCTTGTGGTGTCACCATGTGACTGAAACTACATTTTTTGGGACAGATGGAATGCTTTATCTGGGCTTGACTTGCAATTTGTTCAAGACAAAAAAGTTTTCCACAATGTGTAGATGCAGTCTAGTTAAAACAGTAATTTCACAAGATGTAGACCAATGCTACTTTTTTTTTATTGTTTTTTTTTTTTAAATTGCAGTTTTACTTCGAATTAATGTATTTGTAACGTGATTCCAAATTTTTTTCAAACAAATGGTCTGCTATAATTATTTCTCTCAACTCTCTCATTATTAAATATTGGTATCAGGAACTTTCATAAGTAAAAGTAATGAGAGACTTTTATCACTGTTCTAAGACCTGTCCCTATCTTTATTTAAAGCTGTCCGTTGTTTCTCTGATGATAAGACAAACTACAATATCTGTGCAACCAGGTCTCTTCTATACCAATTCAATTACTTATTGCAATCCCCACAGGCCACCCTAATAAGACTACACGCATGCTAATCGCTTTTACGCGAGTCAAATCTCGTGCCCATTCCTTGACCGGCTGTGACTGCATACCCCCTGTTTTCCTCGCTCGCTCTCTCTCGGTGACGTCATAAGTCCACAGATACGCCTGGTTTGCTTTGTTTACCTTTGGTTCGGAGTGGATGACACTGAGATTTGTGTATCATTCGTTGTGTGTGTGTTGTTTTGATCTGTATATTTTCTTGAGATAAGTCTAGTCTATTCTGTTATGTATAGACTTATATGATTACATGATTACTTTGTTGAATCCATGCCCCTCTCCTCCCA
>JAWQUT010000558.1:218706-255814 GCA_033807755.1 Ellobium chinense | reverse complement strand
CCCCAGTGACAGCACTGCTGCCAGGAATAGAAGCACTCTTGGATGGTATGTGTCAATGTGTCATTCTTTCATGCACTATGTGTGATTCAGCCTGTATCTTGAATCTTATATTTTTCAGCTGAAATTTTAGCTTTGGAAAACATGAAGATAAGACTGCAGATCAAATGGTCAATACTGACTTTACTTTTGGGTCATGAAGCGGTTGTAGTAGGATGTGAAAGAAAAGCGTCTGGCAAAGTGCTGCATCATGACAACTTACCAGCACATTGTGCCTTCAGAGTTCGGAAGTCTTTTAGCCTCTTTTTAAACGACATACATGCTTGTCGTTCTACAGCCACTGCAATTACCAACCTTGCTCCATGGGAGTTCTTCCACATTTCAAAGATATAAATTCAGCTGAAGGGAAGGAAATTTGAGATGATTTTGATAGAAGTGATCTATACTGAATCACAGATTGTGTTTGACAGCTGACTCATAAAGACTTTCATAGTTGCTTCTGTGATTGACAACAGCGTCGGGACATTATGTTGACTGTCGAAGATTACAATATGTAAGATTACAAATATTTATAGCCTAATCTGGGATATTTTGGATCACACCTTGAAAATTATACTTATGTATGAAGATCATTTCCTGATATAGTTATGAGTTTTGCAAGAGTTCATTGGCAATAATTAATCAACCTGATTCACACCTTGGTGATTTTTAAACATTTTTTTTTATTTTGCCTGATATTAGATTAATCACTGCCAATGAACTCTTGCAAAACTCGGGGATCACTATGTCATAAAGTGAGCTTCATATATAATACTTTTCAAGGTGTGATCCAAAATATCCCTGATTGTGCATAAAAATATTTGTAATCTTACCAGATAAAACTTGTGACAGTTAGGATGGAACCCAATATGGTATTGATTACATGACCAAGGAATTGTCACTGACAAATTGGTTTGTTTGTATGCTTTAGGCATGCCAGTTGCCAGGCTGCTCAGCTTGCATCAAGAGCAACTGGCACCTGCAGAGCATGTAAACAAACCAGTGTGTGAGTGACAGTCCCTTGGTCACACAGTGGAACTGAAAGTACCTAATGTCATCCTGACTGCTTCCACAAAAGAATACTGCTGCAAGGACAAAGCAGATTTTACACAATATTTCAATGCAGCCATGTCCATTGCGCTTGAACAATGCTACATCTGAGCATGAAAATTAGACAAGCCTGAAATAATTACAACCCCCCCCNCCCTTTTTTTTTTTTTTTGGTAAATGTAAATTTTGGAGGAGGTACAAAGTTAAAATTTAACACCATAAGTGATTCTACACTTTAAAACCAATTTTTATCTAATGAAGAGAGTATATTTGACTTTGAATATTAGCAGTAATGACCTCAGAATTAAAAGTTCTGTACTGTGTTAAAGCAGAATAACTGCAGATATTTTTAGTAATTTAAAATGTGAGTAGAAGCGATTAGATGTATTATAATATTGATAATATTTATGTAAAATGAATCTGATNCCACTCACGGTCACTATACAGTCCTCTCGATGGGCGTAGCGTTGTTTCGCGAGAGACGGACTTGGGGCGGTCAAGCCTCATGACGCAGTCCTGGATACCAGGTGTCATCACGTCTTTATCAGTAAGGAGACACGCTTCACTTGCGATCAAAAGTGATAAGCCAGTCCTTGTTGTATAATGCGGACGGCAATAGCAGCTTCGTCTCGACGGTCTTATTTACCTGACGCCATAAAAGGGCAGGAGTGGCAAACTGATCTTGCCGATTGGAAAAATGACCGTTATGAGGTCGAACGAAGCTGGTGATCCTAGTGCAGCGAGTGCAATAACTGCGGAAAAAATGAAAAAAAAAACCCTGGTCCTGATGTGTGAACGGAATTTGAACGGACTTGAAAATGAACTTAGTTCCGATCCGTTCCCGAAAAATCACGAACTCCGTTCACGATCGCGTTCATAATGAAACAACGAAACTCCGTTCGCTCCGTTCACGAAACTGGAACTAAGTTCCGGAACTTAGTTCATATGAACGGAGTTCCACCCAACCCTGGAGATGACTAATCTTGGTCCACTGAAACACCACTTTGAACTAGCTGAGGAAGCAGTCAGCAAATTATGCTCTTGATGATTTCTATTATGCAGTGGAATATGCATATTATGAATTTCACCTGCCCTGCAAAATTGTTTTGTATTAAACATAGTTCACATAAGCCATGATAAGGAAAAAATGGCAAAGGATATGGTTTTGCCTGTCATTTCTGAGTGCTAAGGATGATAGAAAGATAGGCTGGAAATTGCCCAGTTGTGGTCCCAATTTGACAGTGCTAGTGCTGTGTGACTGGCTTAGTTAAAGTGGAGACTAAAAATAAATCACAACGATTGACAAGGTCTGCATGGCGAAAGAGCCTGAAATCAATGTNTTCTCTCATTCTTTTTTTTTTTTTTGTCTTTGTCTTTGTCTGCCCCTTCCAACTGTGGAGACTATGGGCTGTTAGTGATGACCATGCTGCCAGCAAGACCCTAGTAATTGTGGGAATGAATCTAACCCAAAATTTCTTCAGACAAATTATGAAAAAAAAAATGTAAATATTCTCCGTCTTATCCGTTATAAACGCAGCCTCACAAGTCTAAACTTTGCCATTTGCCCCTGCAAATAATTGGTACAATTGATCACACTGTGCTCTTGCACATTATTCACCAAGAAGACCTATATTACTTGCATTACTGCCATGAAATGGTTTCCAAGGATCATGACATGATCACACCAAAAAGCTGCTTTGGTCATAGATCTGTATTGTAAGAAAAGGTAGGATAAAAGGAGCATCCTTCTAAACACCGCCACACTGTTTGAGTCAATTTATTAATATTGTATAGCTTATGTGATAGTCCATGTGTGTTTTGCCCATATGCTTAAGCCAGAAGGGGGAGAAAGAGAAATGCTAAGGAGCTCTAGGTAAGAATAAGGAGATGGGTTAACAGGACAGATGAAAGGAAAAGAAATGAACACTAATGGTGTATGGGGGAAGGGTAAAAAGAGAAAGAAATAAGGAGAGGCAATGGGTTGGAAGAGAGCGCCAAATTTTACTTTCCCCCTGACCTGAGGTGTAAGATACCCTTGCTCTGTCTCTACCCACCATATCTCCTTTTGACAGCACTAGCACTTCCATTGGCCTATCAGTTCTATGTTAAAATTGTTTTTCTCCAAAAAGATGTAGAAAATGATGACACCTTGATGCTTGAAATATTGATCAAAGTCACTCTAGACAAAACATATTAAATCTGTTAATTGAGTTTAATCTGACTTGTAAATATTAGCTATTAAAAAAAGGTGCAAAATAGCAAACGAGCCCTATTCTTTATATATTTCAAAACATTTCTTTCTGGAAATGACAGCCTTAGAAATATTAGAATCCTGGTTTTTAGGTACATTTTGTGTCTTGTAGGCAGGTTTTTGCAAACTTTTTTCTTACTGAACTGGATATCTGATTCACAATGTTATGCCAGGACTGCCACAAAAATTAAATAACTAGTTCTTCTCTGTCTTCTTTTTCTAAGGTTGTACTGGAGACTGAGATCACCAATCAGGGTGCCCTTCGGCTTTATGAGAACTTAGGGTTTGTGAGGGACAAGCGGCTCTTCCGATATTACCTGAATGGTGTAGATGCCTTGAGACTCAAGTTATGGCTGCGATGATAGTTCCATGAAATAGTGTGTGAAGTAGTATGATGTGTCAGCAGTTTAGGATGTACAGTCATTGCCCAAGATTTGGTCAGTTGTAAATTGTTTTAGCTTTCATGAGTGTAAATCTCGGTAAAGTGAATGACTGAAAAGGGCAGCGATAACATTTGATATTTGTACTGAATAGGTATGATTGGTGTAATACCAATTGTAATCATGTATGTCAGATTGTGACAATACTTTTTTTGCAGTTTAAGAGTACTCTAACAGCATAGAGTGTCTCATTGTTGTGCAGAGAATTATTAATACTGCAAAGCTGGTAATGCGACACTTCAGTACCTTTAGGTATAGTGGAATGCTTGGACTGCTGCTGAATTGGTTTTAGCAGCTAAGTCCGACAATCATAGTTTGATCTTACCTTTGTGAGTTTCAGCCTCCAGTTATGTCTCACTCTTCTTATGATGTTTAAATGTATTCGGGTTGCTGGAGAGGGCTTTATTTTGGCTAAGCTGCGAGAATACTTCTTGGTTTTGTCACTTTTCTTTCTAATTTGTCATTTAATTCATCTCACTTTTTGTCATTGTACCTTATTTCATGGATTGGTTTTTTTAAAGAGAAGTGCTTGGCATTTTTGTTTGTAATAGATATATTCATGTCTAAAGTTGAAGTTTAGAACATAAAGAAGTTATCAGCCTGGTGAATTATTCTGATCAGCCTTGATTACTGTTATGAACATTCATCAGTTTGCTGACTGATAGATTCTCGGACTCGAACTTTGACCAGTAAAATGATGGGAAGATATTTGACAGAGAATCTGCAAATGTTATAAATGGGGAATGTCGGAAGTTACAATCAAATTATGTAAATCGCATGCACGAAACATAGAAGGATGTAAACTTCTGCCATCTTCAACATTAGTCATTGTAAGTGATTGTGTGGTGTCTTATTAGTTGAGTGTAAGTCATTGAGTGATGCATTGTACATTTAGACTGTTAGTCACAGTTCATTAATTTTGGCTTTCTTACAATAATGCCTGAGTGAAGGCTTGAAACTCACTCCTTGAATACTATGGCTTAACTTTCTTTACTATTCTGCTTGAAAAATCCACTGAACAATTGAAAATGAAACATCATGAGAAATGGACTAGTGACTTCCTGAATGATTTAACACCCAAATGTCAGTATTTCAGAGTCGCCTAAATGTCAGTGGTCCAGAGATTGATAGTGATATTAATTTATTATGATCAAGTAGGCTGCTGCATTGCTTTTGGAAGAGACTTTTGAATTAGATAGCCTTGGAATGATGCATTCTAACTTAGGATGCCCTTGAAATCAAAAGATTGTAGTATAATGTATTTATTTTCGTCTGGTCCCAAATAGAGCAGTCATTCCATATCATAAATAGCAATTGCAGACATCAGTATCTTAACCTACAGGTTTATTTTGACTATTCAGTATTTAAATGTTGGCATAGAATTCTGCCATTGTATTACAACCTAACATGTTTAGATGCTTCTTTTGCATGTTGCAGACTTAAAATCCTATGGTGCACATAGCACCCAGAGCTATAAAACAAGGAAAACAGAACAACGCTTGAAGTAGAACCTTGCAGAAAGCTGTCTTAAAAAAATATCCCTCTTGGCCTGTTCTCCTAAGAATAAAAATACAACCATATTTCCAGCTTCTAAAACTAGAAGTTGAGAGTTGATTTGTGGCTTATAGTCATTGATAAAAACTATTTTTAATGTAGTTTCATGATCCATCTGTTGTCCTTGTGTATTAGAAATAAAATGCAATGTTAAGCCATGGAGAAATTGCTGATTGATTGTTTTGATTATCTGATATATTGAATGACAAATTGATATGACGTTAAGACAGTTTTGTCATGAGTCTGAAAACTGTTCATGGCTAGAGTGTTACAAGAAAGTGTCAGAGCTGAAGAAGGCATATTATATGCTGTGGAGATTCAAAGTAACATCGCAGAGTAAGAACATATAAATTCCATCATTAGCTTGTTCTTATATCTCTGATGCCATATGCATTCTGCATCTTAAGAGACAAAGGAGTGTCACAAGTTTACTCAGGGCATTTTAAATTCTCATGATCCATTGCCATGAGACATAGGCAAACAGTCAAACTTAACAAAGATTGTGTAATGAAGCATTGTATATTTCCAAAGATCTCAGATGTGGTGGGACTTAGCTTACAGTTTTGCTTGATGGATGTCACATGTCATAGGCCATATTGATTAGTCATAAGCCCTTCTTTGATACCCTCTGCAATATCCTCTCCCAGCCAATAGGTTGGTATAACTGGTATTTGTGCAGGAAAGAAGCTCTGGATTATTTCTGAGCTTTAAAATAACTGCTGGATGTTGATGCTGATTTTGTTTTACAGATTTTTTTTTTTTGCAGCCTTTTTAAGTTTTACAAATTATGTGTAAAAGGATTTATCCAGTAATTTTCCTCCTCTTGACCCTTGGGTAAATCAGATAGTGTGCCAGGTCTTCTCAAATGAGGTGACAAATCCAAGATTTAAATGGGAATATTGGACTTACCTCAGTAACTGCAAGTTGCATAGAGAATGCCATTCAGGTAACTGCTGGAATCAACTTAACATCATAGGATCCATCATTCCAAACCTGTTACTGAGTACTAGATAAAAATAGTCTTATTCTGAAATAAGGCAGCAAATCTTCAGACAAAGATACCCCTATCCACTAATGTTTCAGCCCTTTGAGTACTTTTTGACTGCAGAAGTTGGTTACTGGTGTCTCTTTGAACACTCTGTGATATAGGGATTTCCTCATAAACATTTGTTAAAGAAATGGAAGATGTACAGAATTTCCCAGTCAAGCCTGAGTGATGTAACTTGCAATACATGGGCAAACAGGCAAAATTTGTTAACTGAAAGGATTATTGTGAGTGGATATTATATCATTCTTTTTCTTTAACTACTTGTCCTCTTAAGCAACACATTAAATGAACTTCAGATGGACTATGGAGAAGCTCATTAGATAGTACACAAAAGCTTTCAAGAGACTGACAGTTTTTTATTTATGCATTCATTATATGTTGTTATTGAGGAACCACGCTGAGTGGGTTGATGAAACTTCTTTGGGTGAGGTTTATGAGATAACCAGCTGACCTTTATTAATGTACTTGAAAGAAAGATTTTTGTTCCTTTTTTTTTTTTTTGTCGTTTTATATTTAGATTATGAGCAGAATCATAATGCAGTTTGTTTCATTCTGAAATTGTCATAATATTGTCATTAAACATGATATCATCTTGCACAATTGTTATCTCTAACAGAAATTCACTCATATAAATACGGAGCAAAATAGCCAGAATCCAGGAATACAGAGAAATGGATCTGGTTTGGTAGTTGGTTCAGGAAATTTTGTGGACACATAGGCACTGTCTCTATGGTTTGGTTTTTTTTAATCTCTGGATACAGGATCTGTCAGCAGGGTCAAGCTGTGGAAGGAGGATTAATGGGCATTTCATGTCTGTTTTCACAGATGTTTGAGTCACTTTTTGCTTTTTTTTTCATTAGCAAGGCCAGTTTCAAAACAAGAAGCACTGATGATGCTATAGAGCAATACAAATATTTTTTTTTAAAAATAGGTGAAGTCTTCATGCAGTTTTCCATAACCATGTTTGCACTACTGCTCTCTTTGTCCCATCGTGCTGACCCAGTCATTCAAATATTAATCCTGCAATTGGTACATGTTTTGTTTATTTGTTATTCTCTCATTCAGTCCTTCCCCTTTCCCAAGGCAGTTATGAGAGTTTACAGTAATAGTAAATATACCTTGACTGACTTATTGTCTTTGGAACTAGAGCATTTCAAACAGATCACAACACATCACTTTGTCTATTTCAAAGGCTGTTATTGCAGAAACACTGATTTCTGTGTACAGTGTATGTTTTTAGCTATCTTTCAGTATTTATGGCATCATCAACCAGCAGGCTAAACAGTTAACCACATCCACATGAGCTGCATACACAAAAATCTAAACACTGAGTTGCAATAGTTGGGTAGGACAAACTCTAAGTCTAACCACTCACACTTCACTGGTGTCTAATGACCAGCTACCAAAATAGCTGTCCTTGAAGGGTTGTGCATTGATAAATTCAACACATGATAGAGAAAGCACTTCAATGTTATGCTTAAAAGTCCTTTGTCAACACCACCCATCATGGCACAGTAAAATAATGCATGATTGTAAGCAGAACATATCAAAACTGCCTATGATAAACAAGCTTCAGTAAGGACAGAATTACCTTCTGGTTCCTCTCCAGCTCAATCACACAGTCATACTGAGCATGTGGATTGTCCCTCTTACTGAAAGTTGACCGTTGACCATCTTTAGACTTGTCAAAAGTCAAATGATCCAGAAATGAAGACAAGGTCATCATCAACAGGGGATAAATATCATTCCTATGCTGCAAAGGCTAGAATACATGAAATATAGGAGTAATCTTATGTGCTTGTGGTTGCCAGTTTTTTTAATTCTATGGATGGGCTTGAAAACAAGTGATCTAAAGCTCATCAGGAGACGACTGAAGAAACTACATTGTGTGTACAGAGGCTCTTGGCAGATACTGTTTGCTTTACTACTACATTCAAAATGCAAATTTTATATGTAAGAAAGAAAGCCATATTTTTCTCCATTTATTTTGAATTAATATTCTCTCATGCTCGCACTTAGAAATACAGTATGTAGAATTATTTAACCAGTTGCAACTACAGGCAGACCATTTGAAAAATGAAAAATACAAAAATAACTTTTATTTATCCTGTAGGGAATTTGATTTACAAAGTTTTACATCTCATTCATAATACATAATACAGTGAAACTCGGATATAACGAGGTCGTCGGGACTGACCATCGGTGCTCGTTAGAACCGATGGCTCGTTACAGGCATGGTCCATTGAAAATCATGTAAAAACTGTCAGTAGTGTCAGGGAGACCCATATCCTAGATCTAACCTGGCTAGACTGCTCGCTGCGGGTAGAACGGAAGCGCCTTGTCTACCCAGGTAAACATGCCAGCATGCCACAAGTTTGCCACAAACCTGGGGGCCCCGCGGCATGGCCAGGTACCGCCATTTTTTAATAGTGGCAGGAGAAAGTGTGCTTGTTGCGATGCCGTTTTCACGACAAATTTCTGCCTTGCTCTTCTGCTTTCTCTCGACTTCTTCGATTATTTTTAGTTTTGTTTCGAAGGACAGACATTTTCTCTTCCTCAATTCCATCATCGCAGGTGTAAACAAAGCAATGTAAATGTTGAGAGTCGAGAAACAAATGACTGACCGATCGTAATCACCGTTTTTGTGATTGTTATGATTGAAATCAAAATTGCCTAGCGCAGTGATTGGTCTAAACAACAGGCTTGGCCAATCATTAGCCGAGCATATCAATCCCATCTTCCTCCCGTCGCATGGTCACATCTCCACCGCATCCTTCCCTACCCCGCTTCTTGGCCTACTGCTCAACTAGTTTGTGCCGGTAATCCTACCGGTACATTAGCCTACATAAGCGAGACAGCGAGACTTGCCTACTGTTGGCAATTGTTACGTAGCCTAAATTTTCGAGTTTCTCGCCGCTGAAAGTTTTATTGCGGACGAAAGGGTTGCGAGGGCTTAATTGCAGGTCGGTTACCTCGTTAGGGCCGCGTTTAGCGGATTTTGTGCTCGTTATATGAAAGGCAAGTTTACTATTACAAAGAAAGAAAAAAACCGGGGATTTTCATTTTGCTCGGTACATGTGAGAACTCGTTTTATCCGTGCTCGTTATATTCGAGTTTCACTGTATAGAGACATAGAACAATACACATCATACATGTAAACACAAATTGTTACAAATGAAATACATAAAGTCATGGTGGTCGCTAGCGGTGCAGCGCCCTGGTCACCCTGGCTCTAAAGCCAGGTACTCATTTACATCTGAGTCAAGTGAGGAAGTGGAAGTGAAATGTCTTTCCCAAGGACGCTACAACGTAACCTGCCCAATGTGCGAGTCAAACACACAAACCTTAGACTGGATAGTCTTCAGTTTTTTAGTACGACTCACAATCTGCACAGCCATGAGCATGTGGGTCAGTACAGTGTATATTTTCATCAGTGGAAGCGAATGTGGCCATGCTTTTTAGGTTGTGTATGTGATAAAGACAATGCTCTATAATTAGTGTAGGTGAAATTTGGAATATTCAATAACTTCAATGAATCATGCATGGTCAGTGTGTTCACATCGTGATGTGCTGAGTAAACATTTTAGTGAATATCAGGCTTTCAACGTCTCATTCAAGACAAATGCAAAAAAGTGCCTTTGATTTGTTGTGTAAGCTCATCATAGAGATTACACATGCAACTGCTTAAAGAATATTCTAAAGTGAATGTTGTTTTTTCAGTCAGAGAAAGCATTTTTGATATCAACCAGTGAAATTGCTTTGACTTTTGTTTCGGTCATAAATGCTTGCCTTAATTCTTCCTTTTCTGTATGATATTATACTTCATGCACAATTAATTTTCTTTCCCAAAAAACAATATTTGCCTTATGTAAATTGCTTCTAATAATCCAAGCATGATTCAGTTAAATGGTTAAATGACATGTATGCAATTAACATAAAACTAGAAATTCAGAGAATTTCATGCAAAATGAGTGGCATTTAGACTGCATATCCGAGCCTGTCTTGCAGTCTTGACCATGTCAATATCTGTCATTCAACAAAGAGCATTTTTCTTACAAGTACATATTCACATCAGGTGATTAATGAAGAGAAACATCAAAGTAACTTGCCTTGGGAATTCCAAAATAGAAGCAGATATATGCAGCTGCAGGAAAGAGAAATTTTTAGAAAGCAGCATTAAATGTGTTAAGCTTAAAAGGGGTCAGTAGTTATTTTTGATTCAGTACGTGGCCAGTGAAATGCATACTGGCAGTGGCTGTGCACTGGCACCCATAATCTATTATCATAAACACCAAACACACAGCATGGTGACAGACTTCTTCAGTGTCATAGCTGTATAATGACTATAAAGTATAAGGCAGGCAAATGGGGAATGTCTATACTATTTAGAGATATGCACTTTGGCATCTGAGGCAATATTCTCACCTTGTTTCATTGGTTTGAAGATTCTGCATAATGTAATTTACAATTACTGTTAAGAGCACATTTACAGTATCTGACACCAGTGACCTGTACCCATGCATATATGATAGAGAAGTCCTAAGTACTCTTCCATCAAAATATGGTTTCACTTAAGCCTCCAAAATGTATATCATTTGTTTGCATTTTACCCTCTCTGCAGCCACTTGGAAAGAGAATCCTGCAAAGTGTAGAATGCTATGGTAATTTACTGAGCTCAGCTTAAAAAATAAGAAATCACTATGTATATGTTGTAGTTTTTCAGATAGTACAAGCTCAGTGAAGAGGTAGAAAATGGGTACATTTTTCATTTCCCGCAACTGTTGTGCTCTCACAGTCTCGCTGCACAGTCTCGCTGCAGCAATGTTTACAACTCTCTGAACTAGGGGCAGGTGTTGTGCTGGAGTTAAAAAAATCTCTTATAATGTTCTCAGTTTCTAGTTAAATGACTTGAACCTGCTGATGCATCCATGTAGAGCTTGAGAAAGCCTTCACTGCTTGAAAACTATTGGGTAAAGTTTGCTAGATTTTCCTTCTTTTTTGCATTGTGTTTTGATCTGTTGCAAAGGCAGTGTCATCTTCACATTTGGTATGCAAGACCTTATAATGTGAAATATATCTCTCCAAATTATGTTTTAATTCCTGTGTGATATAAATCTGAAATTAAAAAAAAACTTACAGCTTATGGATTTACACTGTGGACTGATACTTTTTTGTGTTTTAAGACCTTGTCCTATACTACTACACAACTCATTCAGTAAACTATCTAGTCTCACTGTAAAATTTATATACCAACACATACAGTAACATATTATTATACCGGGTACTGACTTTTCGTAACTGGTTAAACTGGGTTCTCATGCAGGGATAAATTCAGAGCATAAGGAAATAATGGTAATAGCACTCAGGGAGCCGAGGAATCTACTGAGTGATCTTGCCTGCTGGATGAAATTTCATGAGCTTGTTGTCTGGATGTATAATTCGTAACAATTATTAGTATTCATTATTTTAGTGTCTTTCATTTCAAACCAAAATTTAAGATCATGATACATGTTTGCTTTCTTTGAATGTAAAGGGAACAAAAATACTGGTATAAATACCTTCAATGATGTTATGTTGTTAAGAAGCCTCTTATCTTGAATTGGGGAAAGGGAGGTGAATGTGCACATGGAGATGAAAAGCACAGCTGTAGTGTGGCAAAGGTGCCATCCTTAGACTTACATCTACCCTGCACTTTGGGAGAAAGGCTAGGCCCACTATATAAGCTGTACTGTATCATTGTAAATTGAGTAAAGCAAAAGAACTGTGAGATACAAGTTGTTTAAAAGGAAAGACATGCTTGTGCACAGGGTTCCAAGTGATTAGACTTGATCTATTTGCAGAGTAGTGAACAATCATCTTAGGAAATCAGTTACCGGACAGTGACTATCAAGTCTTGTGAAAAGGTCCATGTGAGGAAGCTTCATACAGCAGTTGGTGTTCTTGAATAGTATGCTTTTATCTTGTTTCTGAATACATTCGAACATGCTGAAAAGTATGAATTTAAACAAATACAGTAAAGCACACTTAATGTGGACACGCTTAGTATGTAAACACAGATACTGAGTACAGTATATTTGATCTCCATGTTCTCTTCTCTAAGAATGCATGTATGGTCGATACATATTTCTTTTATTAAGAACACCTTGGGTCAGTCCCAAGGTGTATGCATTATCTGTGCTTCACTGTAGTATATATTTTAATGCAGTAAATGTAAAAACATGTTACATTCAGGGTTGTTAATGTGAGCGCTAGTATTCGTTAACTCTATTTTGTCATGACTAAGGTAGCTAATTGCTTTTTTTTTTTTTCGCACAGAATAGCGACTTTGTCGTTAATTACAAATCTGGTAAAGAGTACCGCTACTTTTTTTTTTCTCACATTAAACAACAAAAGAGGCCTGATAGCCCCTCCCCTTCAGCAACTTGGGTTTTTCACTCCCACAAACTTTCGTTGCTCACTCAAATGACTGTGGCCACCTATAGCACCGCTCGCAGGTCCCGATCAGTCTATACTTAGATTGGCCATAGGTGAGACAATGTGAACTTTCTCCCTGCACGACCACACGGACGATCAGGCTCAATGACATGAGTTAATGGCATCATTAACGTAAAGACCACAAACATGCAGGTAGATCGGACAGTGCTTGCACATGCTCACCGGTATCTCTCACATGGATGCGAGGTGATTGAACAGATATAGAGATGCCTTCCAAACTTGCCACCCTTAATTGTAGGAGGAATTTACTCCTCACGTTTGACTCACAGCTGGTGATCAGCGTGATCCTGTGCACCAATGATACTGTTCAAGTGCGTGCTGCAGAATGATAAGTTGTTTTTTTTTTTAATAGGGTGGGGAGGAAGGTGGGGGGAGGGCTATGTAAAAGTGTGAGACCTACAGGGTTATTTCACTATGTACACAAGTTGTTTAATTGTCTAACTCACAGAAAGACCCAATACGTCGTCATGGTTTAATTAAATAATCACGATCATGTTTGAACGCACATGGACGTTGCTTTTATTTCCAAATTTGTTTCCGCCTTTTGGCACTTGAGTTACACTGAAAACTCTCCTATTTTGTGCATCTGCTGGGTAAAATTGATGAACCTTGGTAAAAAAGATAAATACCTGCATTTCAATCTCGTTACTACATTATAAATAACACATGCATCAACCTGCGATTAGTCTTGAATGCTTCACTGTATAACGTCTGACACATTTGCGCCTCTGACATGTAATATTTGTTAGATTTGTTTATGTGTGTTGATGTGTTTAAATTTTACTGTGACAAAGGTGTGGCAACTAGATCTAGGTCAGTGAAATTCAGAACAATCTTAGATAATAGCCTATCTGGCTATTAATCTGCTCAAATTTCATTCCAGTTTTCTTCTTTTGAAAAACAACCAACAATTCTTAATCATGAAAGTGGCTGGAAAGTAGTTAAAAATAACCATATTCTAGTCCATCCCAGAAAATAAGCTTTTCGTTTTTTGGGGAATATCACAGGTTTGCTCTGATCAGTCTTGGTCAAATTTTGCATAGCCTGCTCTTTTAATTTGCCTTAACCAGAAACTATATTTTGATGTTGATAGAGTTTTAAATAAAAACAAAATTCTTCATAAAGGTGTATAAAGTACTCATCGAAAACAAAATGTTTAAAAAAAAGATTGCTTACAGCTTCATGGAATATGACATGATGACATGAAGCTTTCATTGATGCAAACATTCTTGATGTGGATAAATGCAATGCAGGTTTCAAGCAAGGCATAATACTACGCTTAAGAAAGAACTTTTGTCACTTCATGTTTCATACTAGTCAGTAATTTTTAATTAATTTATAGTGCCAAAGTTATTTTGTACCTATAAGTTAAGACACTAATTTTCAATCCACCTTAGATGCACTTTTTTTTTTCTTTTAAATTTTTGCAAATAACAGCAACCTCAAACTTAAAAATTGCAAACTTCCAAGTTGGAATACTGCTGTACGTTGCTACACAAACAAGTGCAAGTGACATAAACTTTGTATAGTGGTATATGCCATCTGTCAGTAGCTAAAAATGTTGCAATCATTAGAAATATTTGGATTTGCTCTTATGCCAACCTAGTTTACAGCTTTTTGGGATTTCGTAGACAAAAACATTGTTGATGTGGATAAATGCAATGCTTATTTCAAATGGGGTGTCAAAACTTGATACATTTTAACAAAGGAAATTCATGTGAACTAATCCTCTTCAACCTTTCTGCATCCAGCTGGGCCCAGATAAGTTCTATAGGTCAGACTGATAAGGAGAAGGCCTATGGACCTTTCCAATGATGCAGTTTCATACATGCATGTAATTGTTATGAATCTATTCACCAACGCATGCACTTCAGCTTTCCTTAATCGCTCAAACAAGACGACGAATAGTCCTAACACCAGCATCTGCTGGATAAAGTTGGGACCTTGACAAGTTGAAGTCAGAATGTTTCTCAGAGTGGTGGGAATCAGATGGCCATTAGATTTTGAGACAAGGTAACGGATAAGGAACTTACTAGTCCACAATTTCAGCATTAATTTCATGAATGTGCTGGCCGCCAACATGACTTGACCTGAAGATCATGTCACAGACATCCATAAAACCTGTGCTTGAACCGTGAATGTGAAGATCCAATGGTTCTTTGGCCGGTGCAAAGTCTAAGACCCAATACTGCAGAATCAGCTCGATACTGGCGGGCCAAAGTTGAGAGATTTACTGCTCCTTTGCAGAGAATTTATAACAAGTAAGATCAGATAAAATCATCAAAACACCCAATTATTTGCTGAAAAAAGGGTTGTCTTCAGGTTCCTGATGTAGTACAGGTTATCTCCTTTCAGTTCAGGTTCCTGATGTAGGTTATCTCCTTTCAGAAACATATGCGTCATCAAAGTCACAAACATTCAAATAATGAAGAAATATCAACAATACTTTGTCTGAACTCTCACTTTCTTGTCCACATGTTCTTAACACAGCAAAAAAAAATCAGTGGCGCAATCAGTTGTGCACTATACCCTTTTCTGAATTTCTGCACATGTATTTGTGTGGTTTCTATCCAATTCAGTAAAAGCCAATGCACAATACTGTCAGATTTCAACAATGGGTATAAGTACAATTTAAGTATTCATCCTGCATTCCACACAAAACAATTTGTTAAGAAGATCATTAAATTTTCACTAGTTACATAATGAAACAAATACAGATTTGGTGACTGGATAAGTCCAGAACCTTTTGACTGAAACAAAAGGCTTCAAATCTTGTATGAATACAAGATACACAAGTATCTTTATTATGAAAACTTTGTAGAAAATCACCAAGGGGAAGACAACATGTTGATTCTGAATGGTCTTTATTTATCTGCACACATGAATATTACATCATATAATTCTCACAGGCATCACTGAAAATCATTTAGTCAACCTTTGATGATTGTGATACCAATGTGTTCACATCTGTTAGAAGCACAAGTCTTTGTACAAAAATGCCATGACTATGAGAGTTTATGGAATTGCATGCCTAAATGATTTTTTTTTTTTGCTTTATAAGTTTATTTGAACAACTTATGAAATTCATGAGACACTTGAAACTTTCATTTAAAGCCACACAGCCATAAGACTGATCTATGCTTCTCTCTAGCCACCTTTAAGTTTGAGATTCACAAGTAGTTTGGACCAGTGGCGGTATTCATTCTGCATTCCATACACAACAATTCATTTGAGTGTACACATCCGGCTATCAAGTACAAGAGATGATCGAATTTCCAGGCAACATACTATCATAATTTTCAAATTCCTTCACACACACTGCCAGTCACCATTACCAGCCTCTGAGGTAAGATGCCAGCATAAAAATACAACAACTTTCAATATTGCACATTGCATCCAAATGCAACTGTGAAATCTTATGATGATATAAAACACTGGATTATGGCCATGTGCTTCCTCTCCAATAATACGTTTTCTTAAGCCAAATGTCACAGTGAAGAGGAATGTCTTCCAAACACTGTGTGTGTAAGAATCTCAGTCTAGGTATTTCCTGTGGAAAGTGACTGGATTCTTGTGACCAGCTCTTCAGGTTTCATGCTCTTACCAGGAATTCTCAATTCTTTACTACAAAACAAAAGAAAGTACAGTGGAGCATGGATAACACGTACACTTTAGGACTGATCAAAAGTATCCTTCAAGAAAAAAAAATTAGGCAAAATCAGAAATACTGTACTCTGTCATGTATAAGGATGTCTGTATTAGGTGTGCTCCACTGTACTGTACCATGATGTCCGCTCTTCCTTTACTAATATTCCATAAAAGTAGCCATGGTCTTCTTGTTAAAAGTAGAGCTGCTAGTAAAAAATAATGCTGTGGATCATGCTGTGGCTTTACTGCGGAAGATGTGGAGGAGCACATACAGCTATAGAATTCATTTAAAACCTTAGTACCTGATGATCAATTAAAATTTCTTGCAAATGCTAAACATTGTCTAGTTCACAATGCTATGACCTGCTGAATTTTGGATGTTACAAGTATTTACAGAAACATGCCTATCATAGTCAATATCATCATCATCTCATAAACACCCTGGGGAAGCATTCAATTTTCAATGCCCTCATTTTATCCATTTGTAAAACAGTGGCTCAGAAATGTACAATCAAAGCTATTGTCCAAAGGCAAGGAACAAATTGCAATATTAATGTGCATTTTTAGCTCCCTGTGGAGCTGAGAAAGACACTGAATGATCTGGCCTATGTGGATTTAATCGGCAAACATTTAACTGTAGAGTTTTTACAGTAGAACACTGCCATTTTAAGGAGAATAAAAATTTAAAGCACATGCCAAAAATCATAATTGTACGGGAGACCCAAAAACTAGCATTGGGCTTCACTTTATGAAATAATCAATGGTCACTGCTATCATGCAAACTATATTATAAATTATAATAATGATAAAATTCATGAGAGAATAATCCAAATAGAAAGACAGACATCAGGCTCTATACCCTGGTGCCAAATGGTGGATTTTGATTACTTTGGCATCTCTGGGTTTCTTTTTTCTGTAAAATGGCTGCACTTAAATAAAGAACAAGCCTGAGTAAAATATCAAGTTCTTTAGACAATACAATACTACATGTATATCCATCAACCTTAGTTTTCAAAATTTCATAATAAGTTGGAGGTAAATGAAAGTGTTCTCTGAATTTCCATCATATTGTTTCAAGAGTGTTCTTGTCCTACTGTACACTCAGTCATGAGACTGATGAGTTGCATTCATGAGAGACACCTTTATATTTTGAAGATCAGTCTCATACTAGGCATAAAGTACACAGTTCAGAAAAACTGTTATTCTGCTTGAGATAACAAACCACCATACACAGGTTCTGTAAAATAAAACAAAACCAACTTTTCAGCACTCCATTCCGCTAAAATTTTCAAAATGTGACTCTCTGAGGGAAAAGAGGGAGTGACAAAAATAATCTGCAGGCTTTACTTTTGAGTACTAACCATTTATATTCAAAATAAGCCCTTCTAATTTGATCATTACTCATATGAAATTGCAGACTTTGCGTATGTCATTTGATTAATATTGATAACACATTTACAAACATTCATGTTTCTACGAAAACCATTTGCACTTTGGAGAGAACATCGTATGCAGGAGTAAAGGTTATTACATGTATACATTAAAAATGCCAATTCAAAGATTTCTTCAAAAATTCACTTTGTAAAAACAAAGTAAGATACTGACCTGAATGACCATAAAATTTACTGCAATAGAGAGGATGGAAATTTCCTTAGGTAGCACCTGCTGGTGCAATGTCTTAATATTTAAAGCATTCGCTGAACAACCCCACAATATTCCATGAAAAAAAAAAAATGTAAGTTAATGAAGATCACCCACATCAATAAGCTAGTTTTCTAATCATGCTGAAATCAGTTCAATCTGAACCACCCCAACAATGAACATGACTCACTTAACTTGTTGAGCCCCATCTTTCTATGTATTCTTGGTATGTGACTGTGGAAGGAATGGGGAGATGGAGGAAGGAGGGAGTCATCATTCTCTAACAGAAAGTTCTTAACAAAAATTCACAACCCAGAGCCAGCAATAACCCAGTGCAGAATCTGTAGTTTGCAGGGAAAATCGAGTGGAACAATATAGGAAATGAATCACCCACAAAAAAAATTCCTGCAAAAGTGCAGGAAAGTAAACACCTCTTTAGTTATAATAGTAATACAAATTACAAAGTCTTAGTCTGCTCAGTCTTGTGTGTGCTCTTCTAATTGTAAAATAACCATTAAAAATTTCATTCATATTATGCTGTACAAATGAAACCTGAGTACAATGATATAACCTACAATTGATGCAGCTAATCCTGCGACTGATGGTAGCTAATCCATGCATTAAATGAAAAACCAGCGAATGATTAATGCTTGATCTCCATCCCAAGCTTCTCATGAAATACAGTATGGTTATTTTTGCATTAACAGAATAGACACAGGAAAAAGTGCAGACGAGCACTGCAAAGATTCTAAAATAGGTGTAGGGGTTGAGAATTTGTGTGACTAAATAGTTGTAGTCAAGAAGCTATTTTTACTGGTTGGATATTTTTACAGCTTGTCTTGAAGTGTTGAAAGGACAGTACGGGTGGAAAAGACAATGTTAAAAAAATTTCTATGCTTGAGGGCAGTGTCTGCAGTTTCAAGCAGCCCAATTCCGAAGATGAGGATACTGCTTTGTGCAAAATCATATTTAATATCATCATAAGGGTTGGTCTTTGGGAGATTTTCTGCAGGAATTGAACATTTGTTAATCACACCCATCTGTTGTGTCACTAAGTTTTGCAGTTGTTCTGTACTGACTGCTGAACAGCTATACAGACTAGGAGCTGGAAATTTTCCTTCAGGCAGAGAAACACCCCAACATGTCAGTTTACTTACTTTTTATGATGGGCAAGATCTGAATGTCTACGAATTTTAACCATGGTGACATCTATCTAATATTCAGTGATCAGTTTATGAGAGTAACTAATATCATTAGTCAATTGTTAGCAAAAGCTTTCTCTTTCAGAACAAATTAAATATTAAAACATCTTAAACTTCAATATAATATTTGGCGGTATTTCATGTGCTTTGGAGGATCTGGCAAATGAATAAATGAATTTAAATTATATCCAATCCTATCACTGTTTAAGTCACATTTATCATATCATGATCAATTTGTTCAGATCCAGTATTCTTAAGAATTACACACAAAAAAAAAGGCCCTCTGGCTCAAATTGATAATGGCTTTCCAAGCCATCAAAGAAATGATACCTAACTTAACATGTGTTATTAATTCTTTTGCTATCTATACAATCCCATTTTAGTGTTCCAGATTATGGACCAGTAAAATGAAAACAAAATGGTGTTCAATCAGCCAAACAGTTTGCCCAAGCAGAAACTGACACCTAGTAAATTACAACGAAAATAATGTCAGTCTAAAAGTTCCCCAACAGCAAGGATTTAGGACTTTCATGGCTGAAAGAGCAGGTGAAAACTTCAGAATGTGTATTTCACTCTAATTTCCTTAGTGCTCTCCTCAATGAGTTTTTGGTTTGTTTTTTTTTTGGTAAAATTTGTCCTTCAAAACTGTCTGTAACAGGCTGCACTGTAGATTAGAGACAACTTCTGCCTGTGGTTTCATTCTCTGGTCATTCAAAGACAATGATGGGCTTGCAAGGTAAAGGACAATCATGGGATGGCAGAGCGCCCAGAAGACAGCACTTGCCTTTTTTTCATATAAAAGTTACGACAAAACAAAGTTTCACTAGAGACCTTATGAAAATTGTCTAAAGGGCAACTGGAACTGAATTTTGGGTTTAATGTGAATGTCACCTTTTTACACACAATATAAATGTTCAGAACAAAGATGTGATGGGTCAGTGGACTAAATAATAAACTACCAGGAAATACAAGCTGATACATGACAAAAATGACCTCCCCTCCCACTCATTAAAAATGTGAAATTGGACATTCGATAAGCGACTTCATAACCATTTTGAGAAAACGGATCACAAATAAATAAGTCAATATAAAATATATGACTCATACCAATATATGAGAATGCAGCAAATTAAGTGATCTGTGCGTCACAATGAGAAGCTAGTTGTAAAAATATTTCTTCCTTAAAAGTTTCATTTAAATTGAAGATATCAATAAAATACTGCCCACCTTGTAATAAACTGACTAAAAGTTCAGCTTCAGGCTAAACAGACTATTTTTTTTAAGATTCACAAAAAAGAAATAGATGTCATTCAATAACTTGAAAAGTACAATAAAAGCCTTGCTTCTGAGAATCTCAAGCTCTTGCTGGATACCATACATAAAGAATTACACAGAAGCTGTTTGCTTCTCCACTAGGCTAGTCATGAAGATACCGACAGCTGTTCCTCCATGAGAAGTTTAAGACCATATATTCAAACTGCAGATTTAAAAAATGAGTTCCAGGCTCATTCTTCACATATTCAGTCTGACTAGTACTTGCACTTGCTAAATATATAAAGTTTATCATTTATTGCATATATAGCAATGGACAGTATTCATCTGCAAAGTCACAAATTTTACAAAAAAGATAAAAGGGGCTGACAGGATAAACTCATAAGATTTACACAAGGTAAGGTTTCAATTCACACACAGAGTAAATCACTGCATCACCAAGGCCGCAGAGGCATAGCTCACTGAAGAATCATGATGGGTTTCACACTGACTGGACTGGGCATACTTCAGAAACTTGAGTTCCATCCTCACACCATTGCTTGTGCGACGCAAATGATCAATTGCCTAGATTAGACAATGAGACACACAATATTTGATTTGATGTAGACTAAGAATATGGATCAATGACATCGTGACTCTACATCATCATGATAATAACATAACATTTCATATTAATGATCCTGCTGGGAAACCTGACCCTGCTCACCCCAACCTACTCACACTCTCATCCCCCATACGTGTGATGTCATTATGTGGAAACATTTTTGATCTAGCATTATTCTATCTTAAGTTTAAGAACTAGCTCCATCCCTGCTGAGGGCAGATCAGTTTTAAATGACATGAAATTATCATATTAAAACTAGAGTTTCCAAGAAAGTTTGCAACATAAAACATAAGCAAGAGGGCCTGGCCTTGTGAAATGTGCAGGACATCTTATTACACCATTAATACTCAGCTAAGCGAGAGGTAAATGATGTCTTAGCATGCTGTTAGTACTCAAGCGGTACATGATAAAGGGAATATATACATGGCCTCAGTGAGTTAACTCCTAGCCAATTTCCTTATAAGCTTAATAAAATGTGCAAAACTACAGTGGAACACTGATATAAAGAACAGGTCTGGGCAAAAATATTTGTTCTTTATATCAGTAGTTCTTTATATCCATCCACCACCCAGATTTCACCAAAACACAACACACAATACAAAACAATGAAGATCCGCAGGTTCAAACTGAAAATAAATGATTCATTCAACCTCATTTACATAATATGAAAAAACATTGGTGCAGTAAATGACAGGTGTCCTCTGTTAACCAAGTATAGCCACTAATAAGTACTAGGAGAAACAAAAATCTAAAATCTTTAACACTCCTCTCCCCTCCCCAGTCTTTACACAAAAACTCTACTTCTTGAAATCCAGAGTGTATGCAGCTCTCTTTCTCGATGCCATCGTGTACTGTTCTAGTCTAGTGTCTATCTGTTGGATAGGGCCTCTTGCCTAACAGCGTGTAGCACCGTGTGGATCTATCTAGTCTTTGTTTTGAACAGGAAGTCAGGAAGTTCTCGAATCTCTAAATTATCAGGAAATTCGATTTCTAAGTGTACAGTCTTGTTGCACAGTCACTGTGTTAATCAAACTGATCCACAATCCCACATTTGTCGTAATTTCTGAGGTTTAGACTATATTCACAGCTGACCCAACATTTATGACGTGTTGTCTATCTTATTCTTTCAATATTTTATGTCTGACCCGGTTTTCAATGTAAACACAGCTGATTGCTGTTTCCGCACATGCGCATTAGGCCGGCTGACCTTCTGTCTACAGACGCAAGTGGCCGAAACTTGTTCGGCTGTTTTCGTTGGGCCTAAGTCTAGGCTAGCTTTGCAGACTGGATGTTCGGACCAGTTCGTTATTTCCGTTACGAAAAAACAGGAAAACTACAGACTCGGGCACCGAGATGGGCTCGTTTCATCCGTCAGTTCTTTATTATCTGTTCGCTACATGCGTGAAAATTTTATTGAGTTAAAGAGAAAAAAAATCGGGGCAAACAAAGATGTTCTTTATTTCCGTCAATTCGTTTCAAGCGTGTTCGTTAAAAGTGTGTTCCACTGTATATTGGGACTTCCAAAACACCTGCAATATTAAGGGTTTTTATAACAAATGTCTCAGGTATCTATATGTAACGAAATAAACAATAATAAAACACTCCTCACATTAAGAAGGACGCCAATAGGGTGCCGACCACATATAGTATTCTGGAATGTCTGAAGGTACTTTGTGAAGGCAGGAGGGTCCATCTTCTCTATAATTTCCATGCCCTGTGAAAAAATACAATTTACCTGCAGCAAACTTCACTTCATTTTCTCAGACTATACAATGTCATCCATATTCAAACAACACCACCCATGAACCATAATCAAAAACGGTCCACAATGCCCCATCACGAAAGGTAACATTCTCTGTTGCGGACAGGAATGCATCCTATTACAGGGCAGATAGCAACTGAAGCTATCTTTACGACAGCCTTGTAAACCAAAAGCAAAACTGATGGTCATCTTATTTTTCACTAGCATTGAAACAACTTTTGACAAAGGCTGCATGGATATCTGAAAGTAGTGAAAGGCCATACACAGACAAATCATAAAACAAACAACCTAACTGAATAACTAGTTATTGGTGTAAGAGTAGCTACCTTACTGGTCATCCTTCCTTTCTCCTGAAGTGAAGCCATATACTTCTATATAACTTGATATTTTCACAGTGAAAGGACACAGCTGAACTCACCATTTTGTCAAGCGCCTCAATGGACTGCCAGATCTTTCCATGTGACTTTTCATAGTATGTGTAGCTGAAACGTTTTCCTATGAAAAATAATTAAACAAGCTTGACACCATTTCATGATGTTTGCAGTAGTGACCACCAGTAATAATAAGATATTAGAGATCAATGCCAGAAGACAAATAGGTTATACTGAAGTTTTTCACTCAATCCAAAGGCAGTTTCTTTGAACACAAATCCTCATCAAAAACAAAAATGGGCTAATCACATACAAAGATAATCATGAAATAGTGTTCTTGTTTCAGGACAGAGAAAAATGTCACAAACCAAAAAAAAAAAAAAAAACTGAGCGTGAATAATTATCACATTCTCCTTCCATTGAGTTACAAATATCATATATGTAGAGTAGTCAAAAATGACAACTGTTTAATTTCAATGTTCAGTAACTTCAAAAATTCACAACTTACACCACCAAAATATTATTATCATTAGCAGATGGATATGTGTGCTCATGCCACACATTGAAATTATCTAAGTGCTATGGTTAGATCATGTCTGAAAAATTAAAAACATGCTTTTGATAGCACACCTGGTGTGCAGCATAACAAACTGACATCAGGCAAAACACTTTCTGAAAAGTGTTTTTCAATTTTTGCTGTGCCAAACGTAATGCAGCTAGATTAATGAAAGTTGCAGCAAATATAAATTATATCTGACTGTTGATGTGCGTTAAACTTTATCTCAATTAATCTTTAACACTTAACGTTATTGGATTTCACAAATTTGAAGTTAGTAAAGCTTTTTATTTTTTCAACCTGAAGAATATGTACCACTGTAAACTGTCTGGCTTCTGCAAATGATCAGTTGTAATGGTTTTGACTCTTTCAAGATTATATATGGCAATTTTTAAAAAAAAAAAACTTTTATATCTGGCGACAAACTTAGATGTGGGTTAAAGTCTTCCTTTAAGAAATGCTAGTTGCCATTTTCTTCCTTTCTCATAAATAGATGAACTGAATACACTTATAATACTAAGTATTAAGAGTAAAAGTCTAACATCAATAATACGGCACTTTGCTATGTCACCATCTGACTTTCACTTTTTCCACACCATTATACACCTACAAACACCTCAATCATCTTCCAACAAGCCTGAGTTTCACAAATTAAGGATTTAAACCTTACCCCAATGACAAAAGTCTGAGGAAATTACAAAAAGATTTCCTGGATCACGTAGGTAGGGGCTGAGAATCTGTCCATATTTGGCTTCTTTGTCTGGTGAAAGAGATCCCACAAGGATCGGCACAATGGTGAACTGTCCACAGCGACTAGCAAAGAAAGAGCAAACAAGCTAATGTTATATTAGCAACTTACTTCTCAAAACCTGTATGACATATAGTATTTTCAAGAAGCACTTTAGCACAACCAATCACGAGAAGCTTTATGGAGTCCTTAATCTGGCATATGCAACTTCTCACCTTCTTTTCTGTTAAGAATATCTGCATGGCCCTCTATCTTAGCTCACAAGTGGTAGATACATGTATTTGGAATCTCAAATCTGAACCTCGAAATTATCTAAGAATGCAACATTTCCGAAGGAATTAAATATCCAAGTGTATATCATGCATGGGTTTGCTGGCAAACATTTTGATGTTAACAAGATTTCTAGTTGGTTATTACTATCCAATTCTTTTTAGACTTGCAATGTTACCTCGTCACCTCAAATCATGATTGCATCATACAACTGTAACAATAGGGTTCACCCTAATAATGGTTCAAAACTGACAATCACTATCACTTCTCACCTTTCCATTACTTTAGCAATATAAGGAAGATGCATTTCTATACTGTGTTCAGCTTCATCTGTGTGAAGAGACATGGTTTCGAAGGCTCCTGTGCCATATAGTTCTTCATACACTGAGAAAGAAAGTAACAAAAAACACAGTGAAGTGTCAGCCATGAAAACAATATAAACTATGCCATATACAGAGGAATTCAGGTATTAGATGAAGCTCCATACCTTAGAATTTTTGTGATTTACAGCTATTAAAGATGCCACAAACTTTACTCTCCGGTGTCACATATATAATATTACTTAGCACTTGCAAGAGCTTAAAATACTGTTTAATTCAGAGAGAGCTTGTCCAACGCATGCTGTTCTGATTGAAAATAGGAGAAAGAGATGTTAATTTTTTTCCTTGGTAATGGCTTTTCTCTCTGAGCTATTCTTAACACCAACACTAAATAGTCTTCTCTGAAATTTTTTAAAGAGTGATGTCTGATACCTGAGCTATGGCCCCCAACAGTCGACATTGTTATTCTAATATATTTCATTATAGCTAATGTTGATCACATTCCTTCATTTTGGTATGACTGCTTGACAAAGGGCAAGTATGAGAAGCATTACAGTGCAAGATGTGCTATTGCTTTCACTTGAATGCAGTGAGAAAAACAAACAAAAAAATGTTTTCATGTATGACCTAAGCTGATTCTAGTCGCATGCAACACAACAGCAAGCTACCTACTGTTTCCGGAGATTTAGAGGAATGGCTGAACAACACTTTTGCTATGCGAGATGCAAAGAATCAAATATAAAGGCTTTGTTTCGACCACCTGTGACTTTCAAACTGCACTGTCTATGCACAAGTTCGTAATAAGGGGCAGGAGAGAGGTCTGTAATACAGTGGAGTTCTTGGTTGACCAGTCTCACTGCCTACACATATTTCAGTAAATTAATTGAGAAAGCTGGAAACTGGGATAGAAAATTTTCATGTCCAAAATGGTCTCCCATTACAGCCACTACTGTCATGAATGGGTTCCACTGAGCATTAAAGCCAACATGACATACAACAGATAAAGTTGACCAAACCAAACAATGTATTGAAGAACTGAATCACATTTATCATATTTTAACAAAATTCTTCAGTAAGACATTGTTAAAGCCAAATAACTCCTATAAGATATGCACCCTCGATTGCCCAAAAGTGTGCCCCATCTCACCATTACCTCCATTAATGATGCAAACATTGATCACCACACCTCCATAAAATTAAAGCCAAGAATTTCATTTTTTTGTGAGATTGCAAGGATTACCTTCTTTGTCGATTGTAAGATTGTACAAGGGGGTTTCATATGTGTCTGTTCCAGAAAGTGCACAGTTTGACATACGTACATGATGAGACGGCCCCAAAATAAAAACTCGTCTCCTGCAAAGAAATGACATAAGAAATGGTCAAACTAACAAGTGGCTTTGTTAACTGAACTTTGCACATGAAGTATGTGAAAGACTTGCAAATGCAGTAGAAATCACTATCTCTGCATACCTTGCACTTTTAAAATAATATCACACATCATTTATAATATAACACATGTACACTCCTTAAGAGTAGACATTATCACAGAGGCCTTGCATCCCTCATAATTGTTTTGATCATAAAAATTAGAGAATGAGAAGGAATCGGCAAGTAAATGAATAACCCAATACTTGAATGTGCATTCACAGCTACCTGAACTGTTCATCTTATTTTTATTTTTAGTATCGAGGAAAACTTATTCAACTCTGGTCATATTCCCGAAAAGAAATGGGCAAGTAGGTTAAGTTAAATACCCAATACTTCAACATGCATTCACAGCTAACTGAACCATGAACCATGTTGTCCGTCTTTTTTTTTTTTGCTGAGGAAAGTGTGTTCAACTATGGTAATATTCCTTACCCTAACAGAAAATTTGAAACCCAGGAACAAGGGCGGTTGAGGTGGCCAAGCTAGCCAATTGCCAGACCTGTGCTACTGTACTTCTTTCCTCACCTCTCTGTTATTCTAGTACAGCGAAAGCTTTATAATCAGAAAGCCTGATTCCCATTGAAGCCAACCACACATTTTGATTTATTATACTTCATAATATCATGAATACAAACCATAAATCCATTCTCCAGAAAATTTATGTTAGTGATTTATCTATCTGATTTATACATGTATCTACCAAGTAAGCCCAAAATATTTCCTGTTTGACAAGCCTTGGCTCTGCTGTATATTCATGCTGAATACTTGGCAGTATATTAAGAGATCTATCAACTTATTACCATTGATGTTTTCATATATAATGGCATATCAAGAAAACACAGAAATGGCAGCAGCTAACTGTTGATGGCTAAAATTTCTGGCCACCATGTGAAGACAGAGGCCTTTTCATCATGTGTTCCACTCATGTCTCCTAAAATGCACTTTTATTCAGATTAATTTTCAGGTTTCTCAAAATTGTCGACATTCTGTCATCTCTGAAAACAGCAATATTTTTCACCTTCCCATAGGCAGCAATGACATAAATACTACCTTGACAAGCAAAGTGTTTCAGTTGTACACACATAACAAACATTCCAACATTTTGGAAAACAGAAACAAATGAGGTAAAATCTAGATTCAGGTTCACACTTACACTGTTTTGGGGTCCACCTGACGGTAAGCAAAGGCACCACAAGCACCACAAAAATAATAACCAGCATGCCTGGTAGAAAGATAAACAAATATGAGTGATTCTGGAAGTCTTTCATAGTCAGGTCACTGCTCTTTTTAATACAACTGTTAATAATACTGAGCCAAGGCATATCATTTTAGAACACATGGAGGTGCTGACATAAACTGCTACATGACTTGAGTCTGTTTGGTGCAGTGGGATTCGAGAATCAGTCTATGTAATGTCTTGACCTATAATCCCCAAGGTTATGTTGTGTTTTTTCACATAAATATTTAGTAAATTTACTGTTTCATCATATAATGAGCATTAAGTAAGAAACATCTGGATTTTTTTTTCCTTGCTAAGCTTCCTTGCAGAGGCCTCAGACTATAATATGGATGGTTATCAAAGAACGTGAAGACAATAAGGTTCAAACAAAACAGGCAATGAGAAGACATTGAACTGACATGCCACTTGTGTTTCATAAAAATCTTTTGAACTTTTTACAGTTTATTCTTGAGAGTAACTTGTATGTGCATAAATACTTCATACAACTAGACCTAACAAGTCTCTATACTATAACCCATGGTAAGAAGGTCCAAGGCAAACACAAGACAGAACAGAATAAACTTCCTTGTTTAGATTTTGATTTTTCTATGCAGATTGATGCTATACCACAGTCACTGAAAGGATGCCAACATTTCCTAATTTCAGAGAATTATCTGACGGGTGGCATCCCTGGCACTGAAACAAAGGCTGCTATATTGGCCTATGCTGTTATGAGTGTTTTCAAAAAAAAAGGAGCAAACAGTGATGGCTACACTCGGCCTTGAAGTTGCATACAACCAAGTGGCTGGTAACAACATATATGGGACTGATACCTAGCTGATGCCTCGGATAGACACTGTGCTGATAATATTAAGGAAGGTCGTTTGCTTTGTGAAACATAGGAGTCAGATTTACAAGAAACTGCTCTTAGGTTACCACAGGACTTCCCTATAGTACCTGTAATGTTCTATATATATATTTAACTGCACAGATCTTTCGAATGCAGGGAACTGGACCAGGAAAGACCCTCAGTTTAGCGGATGACATCCTAATCGATCAGCAGTGAACAGATAAAAATGTGACAGCAAGAAATCTGCAGGTCACACTAGACTAAGAAAATATCTGAAAGGTGTGATGAAAACAATGGGGTTATGAATTCAGTAAAGGCAAAGATCCTGTGGTGGACACTTAACAACAGTGGAAGCTGAAGTCCCTCCCCTGGAATGCACTGGTGAGAACTCTGAGAAAGATAGAGACTTTAAGTACCTGAGCATGTATAGAAAGAGGCAATCTGCGCAGTACTTGGCTGTACAAGGGAAGCTCCAATTGTGTGCAGAAGATATCTGCTGACATTTTGAGAATGCAAACTGGATGCATTGATATCATAAGAGGGGATGAATGGGTGAAGCTAAGCAGCAAGGACAGGAAGCACAGTAAAGTAATCATCATATTAGGTGAGAGTGCAGAGAATGGTCAGCAGAGGCAATAGAACTAAGATGAGGGAGCTCACTGAGGAAAATTCAAGACTGCAGAACCCTGTAATCTCCACAGATGGCTCTGTTTTCAGAGGGGAGGGAGATATGGTAGACAGAGATGGGAAAAAGGTGACAGCAACTGAATCTGGCGCCTTCAGAAGCACAACATCCAGCATGATAATGAAGATGTCAGAAATGTGACAGTCTTGAGTTCCATCATCATGGACATGGCAGATATACTCAGATATATATCCCTCAAGTGAGTGAGAAACTTATAGGCATAGAGGATCAGAAAGCACTGGAAGAATGACTATTAAAGGAGTGATGAAAGGGGAAGCCAGAAAAGTCAACTTTTTGGGAAGGTCAAACGAACAAACAACCAAGATTGATGGGAATATTAAGCCAGAAGTCTCTCCAGTGGTTGTTAGAACAGTAGGCACAGCATGTATGGGAATGCCATGAATGCAGTGATGCAGATTCCAGGAACATATAATGAACAAGTAAGTCCCCTTGCTAATTTCTCTACAGCTTTTGTTCACAGACTAGACCATTTGGGTAACAAAATACAAATTTTAAGGTTGCTGAACAAAGCCCAAGAGATTAAGATAAGGAGAGAGAAAAGCCTCAACATCCTTATAAAACAACAAAATTGTCCCCTCAACACCCTTATGAATCACAAAAATGGTCCTCCCAATCATGGCAAATGACAGGTAAGTTTTATTAACCTCAAAACCTGTAAGGTCCAAGAAACTCGCTAAGAATACAACTGCTGCAAGCGAACTGCAAGAACACCTTTCCAACTTCCTGGTTAAACAACAACTGTGCAAATTTTCTGTATTATTTCTATTAACAGAACAGACTGTGAAGTATGCCGAGTACATGATCCTATGCATAGATTCTGACTGCGGTATTTTGTGCTCCACATTTCTTTTTCTGTTTTTATCTAATAATTACTTGCAATAATCAAGAATACACTAATCACTGTGTACAAAAGTTTAATAATCTATTAGAGACTCCAAGCGGAATGCCTGATTGGCAACTAACCTGAGGACTACACACAACCGCTACTCTCCAAGCTCACAGCTAGCTGAATAAATTGTGTAGTATACCGAGTTAAAATGCACATTTGCTCACTATTTATTCACATTCACACTCATCATTAAGACACTTCCCACATGCAAAAGACTGTCATTGCATCATCAAATGCCCAAAACAGAGCTTCAAGGAAGCGATGCCTGGCAGGAAACAGAATTAATTTAAATAAATGAAGCATTGTTTCAGTTGGGTAGCTGAGCAATTTCATTATTGTATAAATTGGAGTGAGTTCACGATAAAAATCTACAAATTCTAAAGGACATTAAAACATTTTTTTCTACTATTACTAATGTGCTCTTTTTGAATTAACTGGTGGTGGTTTAACCATCCTCAAATGTAATAAAAATTTGAGAAAGCACTCATACTAACTAATAAAAGACTAGGGATGACAAAAAAAAATTAATGTTCACTCTTAAACAACTCATACGGGGCTATGATGGCTTTCGCAGGTTTCAAGGACTCTGTGGCCTTCCCAAGCCAGTTCTCTAACTGTGCATTCAATTCAGCTCCTGAAAATACACAAGAAAATTCAGCTCAAGCACAATATAATTCAACAGTTAGATGTAACACTTTTCAAAATCAACACTGTTAATGTAACTGTAAATTCCTACACCATTACTCTATCATTTTTGTTTTTTCTGTTATCAATAGTGTCTAACACTCCCAAAGACTACATAAACCATAACTATGAACTATTGGATCTATTGGATATAAATTGTGCTGGAGGAATGAAATTTTAAACATTATCCATGAACACAATGTGCAGGGGAAGGCATCAGTAATTGTTACTTAATATTTTGCTTCATAATTTCTTTTTTTCAAAAAACAAGTCCTGCACAATAGAAGACTTCTTACTGGATAATTACATTACTCAAAATGAAGATTTTGACCAATGCCAAAACAGTGAAGTTACTGATGAAACATTTCATAAATATACATAAATTTGGTTTACTATTTATGTGCACAAGGTAACGTGTTAGATTACAAAAAAAAAAAAAAAAGCTGAAAGTGCAGAGATTTCAGTGTATATCTTATATTACATCTTGTTTACTCAAATGTGCACAAAGTGGGCATGATGATCTGCATCATGCACCACAGAACAGACTGAGCACGTGCACATCATAATTAAAAGTTCAATTCAGTTCCATCATGTAGCTGTAACATATCAAATCCAGTGGAAATCGGTTAAACCATTCCAGGCCAATCTGCACAGTCACATAATCCGCATGGCCACTTAAGTCTCGAATGGTTTGTCTTTGTGAGCTCATTCTCCTCTGTGGGCAAAAGAAATAGCCTAAATACCTTTCAACAAAATTTTTCTAATTTCGATTATCTGATGTTTGCCCATGATGCCCAGATCTTTGCTATCTGAAGTGACTGCTCGAGACAAATTAGTGATTCATATCAGAAGTAAGACTATTTATGTAAATGTTTTCTGAGTGGTAGGTCATTATACCTGTAATGTAACTGCACATTTCCCAGCAATTGTGAGGGAGAAATGGTAATGTCATTCATTTATAATATGTGATTTTAAGTAGATATTGCCATAATTGCACATAATGAAATGTTCAGTGATGTAATTTCACTGACTGTGAAATTAAATATGACTCTGCCAAAATCTGACACAAAACTTTTTGAAAAACATATTTAATGAATTTATTTAAAAATGTGGTCAACATTTCGTGTATGTATAAACACTTTATCAAGACTGACAATTGAAATAAGAGACATACACATTGGGAATCCGAGGGCCAGAAACAGAGCAACAGAGAGACGTAGTGAAAGGGTGTGTCAATGAGAATTTCACTGAATGTGCACATTTTTTTTTTCTGACAACCACTTCAGTGGTGGGAGTGACTATTGATACATTGTAACTCTGAAGCATGCTCTCTTTTCACTTCCTTTTTTCTACCCCAGCTCTTCACCCAGTGGCATTTAACAATATTTTAATTTTACACAACAAACATCTTTTCTTTTTGCTCACCAACAAAACTGTCCGTTCGTTCATGTATAATAACTCTGCGCTCAGGCCAAATAAACACAGAACCTTTTTGTATTCTGCCTAGTTAATTGTTGGTGCAAACACTCCTTTTAACCCAAAAATGTTTGATCCAAAACAGTTTGTCTTGCCCCTTCAATTTCAGTTTAACTGACTTCCATTAATTTTCCTCCATCTAATCATTCAAACAAACATCACTGATTTCTCTTTCCTCAGAGGTTCACATCATATTTGCTCTTAATTTAAATATTCATTAATCTCTGAAACAAATCTGAACACAATTATGTCTTAGATCTAGATCTATGCAAAATTGGGTGGAACTCCGTTCACATGAACTAAGTTCCGGAATTTAGTTCCAGTTTTGTGAATGGAGCGAATGGAGTTTCATTGTTTCATTGTGAATGCGATCGTGAATGGAGCTGGTGATTTTTCGCGACCGGATCGGAACTTACTTCATTTTCAAGTCCGTTCAAATATCAGCGACCAGATTTTTTTTTTGCATTTTGTCAGCAATTACTGCACTCATTGCACTAGGTGACTAGGATCACCAGCTTCGTTCGATCTCATAAAGGTCATTCTTCGAATTGGCAAGATCAGTTTGTCACTCATGCCCTTTAATGGCGTCAGGTAAATAGGAGCGTTTAGACAAAGCTGTTGTTGCCGTCCCAGAGGTCCATGGAACAGCGCCCCTGACGTAACAATACCACCGAACAGCGCCCTTTCGACACTGACTGAAAATTGTAAAGTCAATTCCACAGCAGACGTTTAGCTCACTGAGTTGATATTCTCATGCATGTCATTTCCAGACATGACAAAAACTATTCAGGTATTTCCAGAGGCGTACCTAGGGTATATGGTGCTCATGGCAGGGGGCTCAGACAATTTTTGTAATTTGCATGGCTCAATTTTGGGGCCACTCTTAAAAACTTTGTTGTGCATAATTAGGAAGCCTGTTTAATGCCTTTGCAAGTAAAATTCAAAGGACAGAAAAATATACGAGTGTATACTGTTAAAGTGTGTAATTTGCGCAGTGTAAACTCAGAGTGTTGTGAATAACCACTGAACTAATAGCAGTAGGCTATTATTGCAAATTCCAGATATAGATATGTATGGTCAAGGAATCTAAGTACATTACCCGAAAAAAAAACAAAATTGACAAAAAAAAGTTTGAAATCACTTCATGTATCTAACTAGCTAATCTAGCTACCCAGATTTACTCAGAGTTCTCTCTCTTACTTCCTTCGGTCCCAAGCCTGGAGCAGAGGGGAAATATATATATATATATATATATATATATATTACAGGGACGATATTGATGCTGTTCCGTGGATTCACAAGCTATTGTTCTGTGAACAAAGAAGTCAAAAAGAGCGCTGTTCTGTGGTGCTCCCTGCCGTCCTCATTACACAATAATGGCAAGTGAAGCGTATCCCCTTACTGATAAAGACGTGATGACACCTGGTATCCAGGACTGTGTCATGAGGCCTGACTGCCTTAAGTCCATCTCAAACGAAACATGCTACGTCCATCGAGAGGTCTGTATCGTGAGTGGCAACTGACAGCTGAATACCAACTTGAAAGGCATAAAATAATTATGGAAAGCGAAATAAAGACTCACTGGATAACGTAGCTCTCAGCAGGTGAAAAGAGAGGGGGAGGACTAGAGAACTAGGGTTAGGTAAACGGCCCACAGGTCTTCATACACATGATGTCATCATCTTGTACTGACTTCCCCTTGATGGAGTCTACAAAGCTGTTCTTTACCATTAAAACCATTGCTGCAATTGTAACTGCACATGTAATTTCTCCAGATTCTCTCACTTGCAGTGAATTCTGGAAGGAGGAGGGGCTCCAAATTTTCTGTTTTTGTGGTGCACACTGCACTTACTGACAGTTATTACAGTCAGCTCCACTGAGTTGACGTCGCCTAAGTTGATTTTCGGGATAAGTATCTTTTTTCACAGAACACCCTCCCCCCCATGCTTTATATTCTGCTGTAAAGTCGAAATGCTTGAATCGACATCGACCTAACCATAACAACTCTCAAGTCGATCTACATTCAAAGATCTACTCGTTGATTCGTCTATCAATTTAGATCGGCTAAGTCGATGTCCAGAATTTAACCACTCCCGCCCCCTCGCCTCAACTGAACAAACCCCTCGCCTCAAGTCAACAACAAAGAGACAAGCTACGTTGACTCTTCTTTGTGCTACTGAATGAATGTGTAGGCAGGCCTGCGGCTTAGCATAGTGTACGCGTCCGTGTTACGATGGGTGGCATGCTCTAAACTTGCAGGCATTGGTGGACACACCACGCCCGCCCAATCCCTTGAGGACGATGCTTCTCCCGCCCAATGAAAACGCTGAATAGGGCTTTGCCCTAGGCGTCGGTAAATAAAGTTAAATGCTCACCCAATGTGGGCCTTTATCACACAACATGCATACAATACACGCCAAGCAAACCGATCACTTCACTTGGCTACCGCACGTCATTTCGAATACATCTAACTACGGGATCTCGAGCGCTGTCATCACTCAACATAATTTAACACTATTATCAACTGCAACAAGGCTGGAACTGGAAGAAAACTAACCATTTTGCCTCTTAAGAGGAAAACAGATCTCACTGAAGCCGTTGAGGGTGGCAAAAAGCAGGAAGTCAGGAAAAAAAATGTTAAAAAAAAAAAAATCATGTACTAAATCAGTAGATCTACATGTTTAAGTAAACCCTGGTTTTGTCATTTGAAAAACAAGGGGAGGGGGGTAAACGTATAATAGATGATGTGTCTTTGGTCAAGTTGCCTCCCATTATATAATTTGACATTGTTGACATTGATGGATCAGTTGATCTTATGGATAAGTCGATGTATTTCTGACTCCCCCAGAGACATCTACTTATCAGTAGCCAACTGTATTGGCAGGTGGGAGTTAATATGAACTTCTGTGCCTGTGCTAGTGAACCTGGATGGGTTTTTTTTGTCCATCAAGGAAGGGATGAATGGTTATCATGTTCTTCATCAGCACTAAGTAACAGTTACATACATTGATACATGGCAAAATCTTGCACCTCTGAAACTGAACTTCTCCATGGGAAACACTCACACATAAAATAACATTCATTAAACATTAAAATCCTCATTTCCCTTTGTGAAATCAGCAGTCAGAAACATGTGCTATTTTCGGCGGGCAAAGTAAACGGAGCGGAACGGACATTGGAACTAAGTTCCTCAGACGTGGAACAGGTGAACAGAATGGAATTTGAAAGTCTAGGCTGAATGAATGGGGAACGGAACACAGTTCCCTATTTTGGCACTGAATGGAGAACGGAACGCAGTTTCCCATTTTTCGTGAACGTACCCAACCTTGGATCTATGCCAAGCACAGAGCCTCTGCAACAATTTCAGATCTGCACCAACCACAGTGTTTACATCAATTTAAGGTCTATACAATTACAAGTGCAGCTCTTTGTGTCAATCTTGAATTTAGAACTGTATCAAGTGTAGCACTCCAGGTTTTCTCTAACAACAGCAAAGTTTATTCGAAATGTCGATCTAGTCCATAACCTCTCTATGACTAAATGAACTGTATCATTATCCTTGCGGTGCTATCCTTCGAGATAGCCGCATTCCATATCACTCTGACATTGATGCCAAGCCCAAGGGTTTGCCAATAGTAAGAGACTCTCCATCAAACCCATTACAGTGAACCTAATGCTTTCTCATCCTACCTTAGGAGAGTCATAAGATTTCAGCGCCACTGGTAAGTAGTCTAGATGTTAAATTTTGGAAGGAACTCCAAATGAGACTCATGCCCCATGCTTATTAATACAACCTTAACTCTATCCTTAACCCTATCCCTAATGGCATGCCCATCGAGACAGGTGCATTAGTCAAGGCGAGTCCAGGAATATGACCGACCCAAACCTTACAAAGTTACATTTACAAGAAACAGGAACAAAGACAAAGAGGAACCTTAAGCCTTAAGTGTGAACTGTGTGTCTCGTTCAGAACTAAATTTCTTTGTGTTGAGTAAGCAAGATGCTTGAATTACAGACTGCAATGTCCTTCATATTTCAATTCTCTGCAACTTGAATATGGATCTAGTCTAGACTAGTTAACCAGTTTGAGTTAAAGTTACCTGAATCCGTGTACCAGCTACCCGCATGAGTCGCCTTTCTGCTCTTGCCATTCTTTGACATTATTGTACCAATTGTGACCTGGAAGGTAAGCTAGTCTTCCGCTGTTCTCGCTCGGTTTGTCACCGTCTTTGTCGACCGTCCACCGATACTAAATGCTTTATGCCTAGCCTCAGTAGCCTAAATATCCTCCACCTAGTCAGGCCACTGCTCTTTGTTGTAATTTTACAGCTGTCGACGAAATCAATCTAGCAGCTAAATGACTTCGTTTAGTATCGGGTTGCCAGATTGAAGTTTGGAGAAAATACCAATCGTTTAGACCATGCACAATAATATTATAATATTACACACACACACACACACACACACACACACACACACACACACACACACACACACACACACACACACAAAACACACACACAAAACACACACACAACACACACACACAACACACACACACAACACACACACAACACACACACACAAC
>JAWQUT010000558.1:158641-216754 GCA_033807755.1 Ellobium chinense | reverse complement strand
GAAGACAGCGGTTTGGCGTAGTGGCTGTGACGTCACCATTTCGGGTGCGCAAATACCGTCGAGTTCCGCTAAACAGGCATCGAGAACACCACATGTTTTCTTTCACAAAATAATCATATAAATGTTGATATTATTGAGGAAATAATATTATGAATACAATTTTAAGTATTCAGACGTATTATTTCAATCAAAAAGTCATGGGGTAACCCATGAATGTTCAGAACCACTTTAAATAAAATCTCAGAGAGCCAGTTGACCTTAAATATCGTTTAATGCCATGACTATCCCGATAGGACTTTTTATTATTATATTATGTAAGAAATCTGGGAGTAAATTTGTGTCAACAATACATAGAATAAAATAAGTGATATACATATATAATTATATAGCATTTTAACTCTTCTTTCATGTAAGAAAGCCACTGCTACCAAAGTATCGATAACACTTTACAGAATATCAATATATAAACATTGAACACCTTTCCTTGCCGGAGTAACAGAAATGAAGGAAGACCAAAAATGATTGTATATAAAAAAAAAACGAAGAAAAAGGTAACTATTGCAGAGACTAAGTACAAACTTTCCTTGCTGCGATAACATTCGTGTTTTTTTGTGTGCGTGCGTGCGTGCGCGCGTATGTGTGTGTGTGTATGTGTGTGTGTCTGTCTTTCTGTCTATATGTCTCTCTGTCTTTGTAGTTTACGTCCACATAAAATGTCACAGGAAAATAACGACTGCGTTATGCAAAGGCTGCTGCAAAGGAGTTGTAGTTTTAGACTACAGCTAGCGCTTGCAGGCCATTCATTGTCTAATGACGTTTTCACAATCCTGAGAATCCTGGCAAAACCTTCGATGGTCAAGTGGATTCGGATCTATAGAATCATATCAACACGCTTAATGCTTTGAATACCACTCCATTATGCTTTTGGTATTACAGTATCGCACATTTTTTTTTCGTATTGTGAATTGACGACTTCGCCCGAGTAATTTTGGGCTCATGCCAAAGTTTAGGTATTGATTCGAAACCGACCGAGTACTTGACTTGCGGAAAAATCATACAAAGGCCTAGATCGTAGTTCAACATTAGGTTAAAATAAAATCAAAACCTAGTCTACACTCCAGACAATTTAGGCTACTGAGAAAACAGCTCAAAGAAACATGTTCTGCTGTCTGGAGTAATTTGCAGCTCCTTGACTACGTTCATGTCATACAAATTAGTACGATGATTATGATCCTTTCAATCCTGCAATGAAGTAACAGTTTATGTTATAGGCCTACAAAATCAGATGACATTCTTCCCCCCCCCCCAAAAAAAAAAACTAGAAATGCAAATAGGAAAAGAAAACTTGACTGCCTGACGGGAAAATACGGCAATGTAAGACAGTGTGGGGGCCCGTCAAAGGTTAAAGGAAATTAACTAAACATTTTTAGTGACTATAAGTAAACGAGACACGAAAATTTAAAATGCCCAAAATTTTCGGACAGTAGAGTCTAGATCTAGTCCTTCTTCAGGGGCAAAAATGAAAAGGTAAGACCAATCGAAAACACTGGAGCGCGATTATATAGGGGAGCGGGAGTAGCCGGGGAGTATAGACAATAGGAAGGATATTAAGAAGGATTTTGATATGGGGGAATTGTAGAAAAGTGGCGTACAAGAGGGTGAAGAGGGCATAGGGGAGGGGGAAAAAAAGGTCGGAAGGGGAATGAAGAAATAGGGAGGAGGGGCGGAAAAAATTACAGTTTGATATTAATGCCGTGGGGGGGGGGGGGNGGGGGGGGGGGGTATGGGTGCCAAAACGCTCAATGAAAAGACTCTCTCTGGACAGTCTGTCCATGGGGTCGCCATAATTTTTCCAAAGAGCGCTCTGACCCGCATGTCCCACATGGAGTGTCCAGGGAAACAGAGATGTCTGCCCACAGGTTTTTCTCGGCAACGCCTGACATCGGCCAGGTGTTCCCTAAACCGGATGTCAAGGCTGCGGCTCGGAAGTTTCACCCATGTATAACTTATTAGGTATTTTCAGCTCCATCACGTGACCTAAGAAATCTTGCTCACACGTTACGTTGGTTTGTTTACATGCTCTGCTCATGTATGATTACTCGTCATTTATCAAAATATCCTAGCAAATTACAATATCCTAGCGATCACGGGGTATAACTGACCCGATTGAAAATACCTCATTGCAGTGGGTGCAGTCAATCACATAGATCAGGTCAGTGGAAGTGCAGGAGAAGGTTTTAGTGATTGTGAAGGAATACCGGTCGGTGGAGAGGTCAGGGGACGGACAGATGAAAGGGCAGGTAGCGCATCTGTCACGACCACAGGGATGGGTTCCAGGGCCGTGTGCAGCGTGTGTGGAGTTGGGCAACCGGGATCTGACCAACATATTGGACAGATTGGGGGCCTTTTTGAAGGTCACCAATGGTGGAGCTGTGAAAAGATCTTTGTGTAACCGGGTGGAAAGGCATTACAGTATAGTATTCTTTCTCTTAAATTTAAGGGGGAGGAAGGTGAGTTTAGTCTGATAATTTTAAGGAAGTGTGTCACCAGGGATTTTACCAAATTACTGTGAATGATCAATTTAGAGAAGATGGGCCGAAAAAACCTACTCTAGAAAATTTCTGTCCCTGCCAGGGATCGAACCAGAATCTCTCAGCTTGCAAGTCCGAGCTTGTTACCACTACACTACAGGGACGCTGACTTCACAGCAATTTAATTCTTAAATAGGCCTACCTACTGCCTGAATCGGTCCCTAACTTCAGCGTGCGAACCTAGTGTTCACCCGTGACCCAAACACACTTCCCGACTGCTCACATTTGTGTACCTGACTTTTTGACAAAATGTGCCAGCAGGATTGGATAATATTTTTAATAGACACATTTTGAGGGTGGTACACAGTGGAGAAAATAGGACGATTGAGGGGTTGGGAGTTGCGTGGAGCGAGGCTAGAGGGACGGTCGACAGAAGAGGCCTTTTGTAAAGCATGGTCTACTATTTCTTTAGGGTATTGTCTCCAGAAGAAAAATTCTCTCATTTCCTGAGATTTGTCGTGGAAATCAGAATCCACAGAGCACAGTCGTCTATGACGAAAAAATTGAGAGTATATTATAATACTGTTCTTGGTGCGGGGATCATGGGAGGAGAAATTCAAGTAGGCCTACCTAATCTACCAAGGAACAGACATTCCGGCATGTTTATGCCTTGTGATTTGGGAGGGTGATAAGAAAGAAGCTGTTTAGAAATATCCGTTTGAGAGAAGAGAGTCTATGAAGCGTTTCTGAAACGCGGAGAATTGTGAGATAAAAAAAATAGACCAGTAAACAAAAAAAAATGCTACGAGAAAACTTATAACAGGTCGATACCTAATAAAGAACTTTTCAACGGATACTTGGCATCGATATCGTCCGGCACTAAAATACAGGAACTAGAAAATTTGGAAAATGGCCGTCCTGTGTTTTTGTGGGGAGGTATGATCTTCAGGTTCATAGCTCTACGTACATTTTTAATGTGTAACTTGAGTGTCTTTTTTTTTTCTGTGTCGAACTGGAAAATGTAGCGGTGGCGACCACATTCATCCTTGTTCCAAATCCCGGCAATGTGGTATTGCCAGCATACTGCATTCTACAACTGATACTGATACATACAATACATTACATTCACTGTCTGCGCACTTTCTAAACTCTAAACTCATTAATAAAGGTACAGGGATAGCTGTCTGCTTCACAGCCATAAAAATCCACAATATTTTTTCATAAATGTTCACTGCTTTACACGCTTCCTTCACCCGAGCGCTCCCGACAAAATGCAGCATGCTAGGCAGGATTTTCGGCTATGTTTTGTTGAAGGACAGCACCGCAACAATAATGATACAGTTCATTTTTAGTCATAGACAAGTCATGGACTAGATCGATATTTCAACTAAATTGGTGCTGTTGTTAGAGAAAGCCGGATTTTCACACTGCACGGGCCGCCAAAACAGGTCAGCCGGTCAGCATGGGAATGAGGTTGTGATGTCAAGCTAGTAGTCATTGTGCGAAGAGAAACATACACATGCAATAACTTTCCCTGATGCTAAATTTTATGCCTCTTTTTCATTATATGATCAGTAAGTCTTTAGTTGGGGACTGCGAACAAGTACCGACTTTGATCACAGTGATGTAATCTCAGGAAAAGCAGGATAAATATTTGACAAAAAGGAACATCTGTCTGAGCACTGACTGAGTCGCTTTATTAATAGCCTGTGAATGGTTGTCTGTGTCTTTTTTTTTCATGTATTGTTTATGAGCTCTCTTCATTGGTCTACCATTCTGACAGTATAAATCATTTGCCCGGGGAGCACATTTAAAGTAATAATTAAGATGTCACACAGCAGGAGAGGAAAATTAGGATTTGATTGACTATTGTCTCTGCGCTTAGGGGCGGTGCTAATTGCATCACTAGTCATGAATCAGTCAACTTGCTTTGAAGAGCCGGTCAGACAGCTGGAATATTGACATGAAAATAGTTTGACACCCTTAGGTTGGTCAGAGATGACCATGAGAATAATTTGGAGAATACTTGTCAAATCTTTTATGGTTTGGAAAGAAAGAACTGTTCTTCATGATTAAAGAGAAAAATGAAATGGATCGTAGCAATTAGCAACCAATATATGCCATTTTAAGTATAGCAACAGGGACGAGATGGGGAGGGAAAGGGGGGGATAGATGGGTGGGCACAGTTTCAGGGGTGAAGCAAAGACGTTACATTTGCAATGTCTTTGGTGTCAAGAGAGAGAGAGAGAGAGAAAGAGAGAGGCAGGGAGAAGCAGGTGAGAAAGTGAGAGCCAGAGTTGCTAAGGAAAAAAACAAGAAGGCAGGTAATGAACAGTGACTTAGGGGACAAAAGCATCTTGGCTGCTCTCTCTCTCCTCTCTCTCTCTCTTTCTTTTTCTCTCTCCCACTCTTTCCATTAGTGCCTAGTTTTTTGTTCTTACTTACCCCGTCTTCTCCTAGTTCCTAGATTCTATCCTATCACTCTATTGCTCCTTGCCTTATCTCTCTCTCTCTCTCTCTCTTTCTCTCTCTCTCTCTCTCTCTCTTTCTCTCTTCATCCCTAAAATTGTGCCCACCCAACCCATTAGGATCAATCTCGTTCCGCTCATTGATAGTGAAGACCGATTCATTCTTTCAAAACTACAAAAGTTTTTACGGGTATTCTGTAAAATGCTCCCATGGTCATCTCTGACCAAAATAAGAAGGTCAAAATAATTTTCATGTCGATGTGCCCAATTTTTGACCTGCTCTTGGAAGCGCTTTTATTGATTTATGACTAGTGACACCACTAAAGCGCAAAGAATTTGACTGTGGCAGCGTCAAAATTATCTGAAAGTGCTCCTCAAGTAAATGATAATTCTATATTGTCAGAATCTTAGGCCAATGAGAGCTCATTAAACCACACAGCATACAACAATAGAAACTGGTGCAAACAGTAACCCTAATAGTGGCAATCGCTGATTAAATCGGCGATAAACCATGTGAGCAAGTGGCAACGCCTATTAGATCGGCTATATCGCCGTCCCATTTTTTTTAGTTATTTCCCCTAGTCCCCTGACCTTTATTTGGACTAGAAGTGATGTTCTTACATCGGAGAGCTTGTCTAAGCTTGTTTTCTTCGCTGGAGCAACATTTTTGTGACATTTCAGTTGATTTCGTTTTTTTTTGTTACGTCATAAACCATACTGTTGGTCAAAGAAGTGACCACAGAAGAAATATATGTCAAAATATATAAGCAAAACTCTACATTTTTGGAAAGATAATAGATTTGTTCACAAGATAGTTGTGTTCAAACTGCAAATACTCTAAAAATACTTGGATTTCTGTGCACCTCCTGAAAATAATTTTTTGCGTCACCAGCGGCCATTTTTATTTTTCAGAGACGTGACCCAAAAAAATATAACCGATGCTTTAATAAATAGTTTTTTCAAGTTGTCTGTCCAATTACCCTTCCGATGATATATAGTTTTGTACCTTTATAACTAAAATTGAATTTTTAATGAATTTTTTACTACCACCCATCATTTTGAGCAAAATATACCTTGCCACTTAGGAAAAAACTCCTGCCACTACTAGGGTTAAAAAAGGGGCTAAAACGGTGGTCAGACAAATGTTCCTTTTCCTCAAATATTTATCCTTCTTTTTCTAAGGTTACAGCACTGCGATGATAGTCGGGCAGCTGTTCACTCAGTTTAACAAAAAAACTTTTCTCAATGATAAATGAAAAATAAGCATAAAATTTAGAGCCAAGGAAGGTTACGCCATGTGGAAAATTCTCTTTACACAACCACTAGCTTGACTCTCGCTTTTTGACGTCACGCCTCATTTCCATGCTGACAAGATGACCAGTTATGGTGGGCCACGTGGTGTGAAAATCCTGATTTTCAAGCTGCATTTTCCCGGATGCGCTTGGGCAAAGGAAACATGTAAGGGATTGAAAATTTATTAAAAAAATACAGTGGATTTTTTAGGCAGTAAAGTAGATGGCTACCCCTGTCTCTTTAAGTCTAAGCCTTAGACACTTGAAAGACTGTTTTATTGGAATAACAGGGTCAGTAGGACGATGCAACTTCCCTTTAAGCATGACACCCCCTTCCAAAAATTACAACTTAAGTTTTATCTGCATTTATCTGTAGCTTCCATCTTTCACAATAGACAGCGTATGCTTCTATTGACTTTTTTAGGTTTTTGGCATTGTTCGTAATGAGTATAGTATCATCAGGACCAGTTAGGACCAGTAAGGATCAGTAAGGATGTAAAGTCTGCCACATCATCTTGTTTTTCTAATTTGACTCCTTCAACGTCTATATCTGTAAGAAAAGACTCCAAATCATTCAAATAAATACAAAACAAAAGACAAGATAAGTTCTCTCCTTGACGAATCACTATACTGCATGGGAAGACTTCTCTGAGCATATGGCACCACCATAGGCATCACCTGGAGACTCCAAACCATGCACTTTGACATATGACTTAGTTTGGGCATACATTGAATATACAGTTTTAATGAAATTTCCATTTACTCCAGTCTGGAGAAGTTTGCTGAAAAGCCCCTCTCTCCACACAGTGTCGTAAGCACGGGCCAGGTCAATGAATGCGTAATATATTCTTTTGTTTTTCTGCCTGACATATTCCAGCAAACCTCCCAAAACAAACATATCCTGCCTGATTCTCCTGGAGTAAACATTCACTTTCTAAGTAGCAAGACAGCCTATTATTCAGTATAAGAGTGAACAATTTACTCATACAATTAAGTAAAGAAATGGGCGTGTAGTTAACTGGCTCAGAGACGGATCCTTTGTTTTTGAAAATGGGGACGATAGCTCCAACTGCCCACGTTGATGGAAAAATTCTGGGCTTTAAAATGAGATTCAAGTTTCAGGTTTATTTATCTAGGCATAAGCCAACCAAAGATTGAAAAGTTTAACGCACAGTGGTGTTAACAAGCTGCTCGAGGCCTTAATGTATTCATTCGTAATTAGGTCATCTCCTTTGGCCTTGCCATGGCTAAGATCAGTTATGGCATCCCTTATTTCCTTTTCTGTGATGGCTGAGTTCAAGATAGAATTTTCGTTTCCTCCTTCAATAAAATTTGCTATCGGTTGTGACGTCTCCTCACCTGCGTTCACGTGTTTAAAATGAATGTACAAATTGTCAAGGCTGGCTTGAATACGCGATTTATTTGTCATTTCATCACAGGGAGGATCTTTAGTGTATTGTGGCCGGATACTTCATGAATATTGAGATATATTTATATACACTCTCTCTTACATCACAAAATTAAAAAGCGCATCACAAACCGTCAGGCTCATCTTATACCGCAAATAGTCTATTTTGAGGCAGATTGCATGTATCCAGACATTTGAAGATGCTTTTTCACCATTAAAATTACAGCAGAGTGGTATATATGAATGGTGCTGTCCAAAGAGATACCAAATTAGATAGCCCAGAATAGTTCTGTGACCACAAACAAACATCATTGTTTTCTTAGATTCTCCAGTGCTCTCAGTAAATTGTGATTACCCTCCTCATTGTTTTCATTGCCACTGTTACAAAGCGCTGATATAATTTAAAATATGTTTACTAGGTAGAGAAGGTCCTTGTGCTCGCTAAAGTTCCTCAGGAAATTATTTTGGTGTGAATTTAGACTCAGCTTACATTATTATGGTTTGATTAGCTTTCTAAAATTATGTTGTTGATTTATTTGATCTTTCAGTTGATGTTGTAAACAGTGACAAGTGATAACAATGTGTGATCATCATCATCTGCGCTCCCCTGCACCAGTGGGAATAGTTGACCATGTTGGCAGCCTCTCAGAGAATTTTGCAGAGCTTGTTGAAACTGAGGACTATGCTGATATCACACTTGTGGTAGACGGGGCTCGATTTCGCAGTCACAAAGTTATCCTAGCAGCTCGTTCAGAATTTTTCAGGTCGAGCTTGGTTGGCCTTTTATCAAATTTTAATTGTATTGTTACAGATCTTATAGTGTCTCTTCTCTTGGTAGTTAATCACTGAGTTAATGGTATTACAACCAATCACATTATTGCTTGTATACTGAGTATTTTAAGGAAAATAAAACCTGCATTCATTATTACATAGGAAGGATTTCGTCTGCAAGTGTCTGTATTTGCACTTTGTATTCATTTGTTTCTCTGTTCTACAACATTCGAGAGAAAGTTTATTTAAGTAGGTGGGTAAAACTATATAATGAAGAAAGATTTGGAAATCAAAGGGAGATGGAAGTGGGGAGTTGGCCTTAGTACTGTGGCCTTTTCAGTTGTGATCCATTTGATTTTGTCAACAGAGCATTGCTTTATGGTGGTATGAAGGAATCTCAGCCCGGCACTACAGAAATTGAGCTACAAGACACACCATCCATTGCCTTCTCTGCACTTCTCAAATACATTTATACAGGTCGCATGAATCTGCTCGAAATTCAGGTTTGTTACCCTTTGTGAAGTAACCAGCGGAAAAGTAGAGTGACAAAGTCACCTTTGCAACTAGACAACAAGTATGAATTCTGATTTACTGTGAGTGTGGTTGCTAAGTCTTCCCAATCAAGAGATTTGACTTTGGGATCAAGTAACCTTAGTGACACAAGGCAGTTGACAGAATTAATCAGAAAATGAAAATTAAAGAACACACATCTAATGTGTTCACCCATTTGGAAGACAACTTATGACCTCACATGTTTTCACAAACTGGTAATTAAACCTTAGATCTCTGAAGTTCCCACTTTTTCCTGCGAGGGATGGTTTTTGCCAACTTTGGTGCTGAGATATGCTTGGGCAGCCAATAGTAATGCTGATTGAATTTGGCCTTTTCGTTTTAATTTGCTTGTCAAATATTGGAAATTTTGAAATGAGGCTGTGCATTTTTTTATTTTTTATTTTATTTTTAAACGTTTGCTTTGCATCAGTAAATTTGCACTGAAAGTTGATTGCAGTGAAACGTAGAATGCTGAAGTTTTCTGCAAAGCACGAGCTCTGAAAATCCATCTGATAAATTTACCCCATGTTTGTCTTGCATTTTTTTGCAAGTCAGAATTGCCACATGTGCATAATTTTCATGGTTTGAAAAGCAGATTTTAAAACCAAAAGCAGAATGATGTCAGTGCACAAAAATTAAGCAAGGATGTTGACAGCAGCTGTGCCAGTTATTGCATGGGCTTTTGATCCACAAGTGAACACCCCCACACTCATGCATGCTAGAATCCAAAAGTGATCTTTTTGTCTGCAACGTAGAGTGTCTAGAGAGAACACATGAATCATCAAAGAAAAGGGCACTAGCATGATATCTGTAGAATCATCCAGCATTAGACTGTCCCAGCTTATCTTTCCTTAATACTTCCTGAGGGGTGAGGATTAATTCCCACCACCATTCAACAGCCTTAGTTGATTATAGAAGTCATCATACGAGACCTCTGCACATTTTATCATTGTCATATAAAATCAGAATTAATTACCAGTGCCTCATAGGTCAAACTCTGAACCTACACTCTGTATTGCTTCATTGCATCATTCACTATGCCATTTCTTTAGGCACTTCACTTCATCTTAAAAATGCACCTGCCACCAATTATATACAGCAGCATCACATTAACATGAAATTAAAGGAACCTCTCAAATCTTTGTAATTAAAGGTAGATGTACATGTCAAAAGCGATTTTCTATTATCAAGGACTTTTTCTCTCTGGGAAGTATCTTCAGTGCCACAGCACCAGTTGTGAAGAAAGGGTGTTGTGATGTTATTACAAATGTGTGATTTACGATGGAAGAAGGGCTCAAGTGAAATATATTGGGAATTTGCTCAAGGAGTATTTCCTTGTCAGAGAAGCAGAATCTTGTCGGAAAAATGACCATACCATTTATATTCCAACAGCTCCAGACACCTCTTTCAATGTATTCATTATCTTTCAGCTAAGTCTGTGGTCTCTCAATTTCAAAAGTTACGTTTACTGTACAAGTCAGGTGGAGTTTTTTAAAAATCTTTTTATTGCCTTTGCATGATTTGTTTGACACATCTGGTGTGTATAATGGGATAGGAGGCTTTTCATAAACATGTTATCACCCATTTGGATATATTAGCAAGACTTGGCCTTGCACCCTAGAACCTGTTTGATGTAAGCTTATGATGGCCATCAGTGCAACAGGTAAAAGAACTAGGATTTGCATAATGTGATTGCATGTGTTTACCAGGACATACAAAGGCATAACGCTATGCTGAAAATAAGAAGACATGTTCTCTTCAAATAATACAGTACCCTGTGATTTAGTGTGATTGAGGGGAAGGTTGATGTAAGCTTTTTGCAAGTTTTGCTTCCTTTATTTAAGGATATTATAATGGAACTAATCAAAGATGTGTCAGGGGTAACAACTTATCTTCCCTTTTTATAATTTAGTCTGTGATAGACAGGTGTCTGAACCTTGTTTCTTTAGCTGGCATTACCACTGAGCTCAACTATCATCATGTCAGCCAGCTCCTCAGCTTTTTCTGGCTAAATAGAGTCAGACATGAGGACGTGAACACAGGCGTATTTGAATCACCTAAGTAATATCTTGTGTAAATGCTTACGATTTGTAGACTGCATTTTGTTCTGTCAGGTTTGAAGGAATAGATTTTATTGCATTTTCAAGATGTTCATATTTCTGATAAATACTTGAGGTGCCAAGATCGTAATTTTGTGCTTTTTGACAGATTTAAAAGTTTGAGCAAGTTTTCGTGTTTATTTCACGTAACTGTTGCATTTTAAAATTCAAGAACAGTGAAGTTAATTTTCTCTTGAAGTAGTTGATCAGAGTGGTGTGAGAATGTTGTATGATCAAATTTTGAAGTTCATTTAAGAAAAAAAACACACAAGAGACCGCACTTATTGAATACTTATGGCCTGTCCTAATATGGCATACTGTAGTACACATAATGGTTATGAAATCAAGGAAGGATGGTGTGTGCAGCAGTGGACATTTGTCCTCACTCTCACATTTTTTCCCTCTCACTCTGATGCAAAAGTAGCATGTTATCATTGGAGGGGTAATCAAAGTATTTTACTATGAATCAAGGGGATCTTTGAACACAGATTGTCACTTTGGTTGCCCAAGGTGAAGTTTTGTGTAAAGTGATGTGAAGTTTCCTGGCTTCACTGGTATAAGCAGAAATCCNGGGGGGGGGGGGGGGAGGGGGGGAGAAGGGAATATTCTGTAGTACAGAGCTGTTAAAAATCCAGGTGATTTCATTTAAAACCTTGTGTATAGAATCCTCTAGGGAAAGCATGTAATCCATAGTTGCTTTGTTAATCATAGTATAATAGTTAAAAAGAAGTTACAAAAAGCCACTATGATATTAGAATGTTGATGGGCTAAGTCACATGGTCCTGGTGTGTTTTTGACCTTTTTTTAATTGTTTTTATTTATCACAACTTTATTATTACAGGAGGAAAATCTTCTGGACATCTTGAGTCTCTCACACAGATTTGGCTTTGTAGAACTTGAGTCATCTATCTCAGATTACTTAAAAGCCATTCTTAATATTCGCAATGTCTGTCACATCTATGATTTGGCCAACATATATAGGTAAGCCATCCAAGTGAAAGTGAATTTGTTAGAGTGAATAGCATTGAAATGTAAGGTAATATATGAGTGGCATGCATCAAACATTGAAATATTGCAACACACGTGTTGGGAATTTGGGAAGTGGAATTCCTCCACAAATGGCATCTGAACTCTGCCAGCAGTTCTGTTAGTAACTCAGCTGTCCCTTAATCTTTATGTTGGCTTGTGCTAGAAGTGAAATATGGATTAGGTGAATACACTCTCAAGTTAGGGGCCACATATAAGATAGTTTGATAATTGTTAATTTTGCAAGTTATTTTGATGGTACTTCAGAGTGATTATACATGTAATTAAAAGCCTTTTTTTCTTCTTCTTGATAGCCTGACGTCTCTCTGTAACGTTTGCAAAGACTACATGGATAGGCACGCACAGGAGGTGTTGAATAGTGAAAGCTTTCTTTCATTGTCCCAGGTAATTTTTATTTACTTGACATAAAAATATTTCTATAACAGCTTGACTGCTGTTTGTTTATTGCGATCTTTGAAGGTAATCTTCAGAAGGTGTAATATAGTTTAGGAAGAGATTTAGGGCAAAGAGCATTATCAATATGGCATACAGCATTGTTGAAGTCGATATACTCAAGAGAACACCATTTTCTTTGAGTTTACAGCTCCCTTATTCACCAGCATTTTGTGATGCTTCAGCTTTTGCTAAGGAGAAGGCTATAGAACAGTGATGATTAAAGCTGGATGTGCATTCACTTTACTTTACACATCAAACTGTTGTGCCCAACTTCCCGAATGCAGGTCTATCAGGATATTTTGTTATAGCAACAAGCATTAGCAAGAAATTTGATAAAGAAAACATGAAGCAGACTTAGAGAACAAAAGGTGACATAGAAACAAGAACCAACTATCATACAAGCCGTGGTCTTCTGGAAAATTCCCGTAAACAACTCACTCTGTCTAGCCTTGCCTTGACTGGTCTAAATTAACTAAATACTGTTACTACTTCTAGCTCTCCTCCACAGCCATAGGTTGTACCTATCATGTTAGAATGATTAAACTTACCACAGGGAAATAACAAAGAAAATTCCATGCTGACTAGTTCAGAAGGACTTTTTCTTTTGTGTAATGACCTGGCAGTTGAGTACTTGTTCGGTTACGCAGACCACATAGCCCATTACAACAACAGCGCTTAGCCATGTGATGAGCAGTCAGTGTTGGCCTTGGGCTTACAGCATAATGCTAATGGCAGCTGGCCTAGTGCATTTTGCTGCTTAAGTTTAGTCGACAGTTTGGAGAAACAAGGGACGATGGTGAGGCTGCATTCAAACCAGTACATAGGATAAAAGAAAATAATAGTCCATGTGCTCCCACCTGTACGTTATTGGTCATTTCTATTTGCTGGATTTCAAATTTTTCGATATTGTTCAGAATCACTATTTTAGATGGAATGAAATCATATCAGTATTACCATTCAAGAGTGTAAAAAGTGTGTTCAGAGGCAGTATGCTGTCATGAACATTTAGAGGAGCAATTGTTATGAGGCGATATAAGCCATTCAAGGTAATGCTGCCTTGAATGCCCTGATACACTTGAATGTGATGCAGCATTGAAAATATATTTCTACAATTTCCAGGCATCAATGAGGGACCTGATTTCACGAGATTCATTCTGTGCACCAGAAATTGAAATTTTCCGAGCTGTGAGCAACTGGGCGGAACATAATAAAGGCCAGGATCCTACACCTATTCTTGAGGTGGTTAGGTTACAGCTAATGGGAATGCATGAACTGTTGCATGTTGTGCGAGACACAGGTCTGGTCTCATCTGATGCTATCTTGGATGCCATCAAGGTTCAGACTGAAAGCAGAGATATGGACCTTAAGTACCGAGGCTTTCAAGGTTTGTGCTACATAACTGTGTCACAAATGCATTCTGTGACCAGATTTTACTTTTAGATGTAAGCAGACTCATGCTTTTATATATTTATCTTACCTGTCTCATAATCCAACCGATATTTTGAAGAATATTTTATAGTGCTTTGTTGCATAATTTTCAGTTGACCTTAATCAAACAGTGTCTGCAAAGAAATCCAACACCCAGCCCTTCAATTAAATAAGGGAAAATTATTACATTATATTGAATGGCAACAGAAGGCATTTTGTATAGGAAGTTTCTTCAGAGGTGGTATGCCACCTTTGAAGATAAAGTCTCTATAAAGGTGGTATATATCTATTGCGCATATTCTGTGGCCCGTTTCCAGTTCAGTCCAGATTTTGCTTCACTCAAGACTTGAGATGGTGGATAGCATTGATCCATAGTGCTATCAATAGATCCAACACAATCTGGCGTAAAGGCCATAGCTGTTATAAGTTGCGTAACATCCGAAAATCACTACTCCACATGTTTGTATTCAATGGGACAACTGCACTTGTGTATTCACTGTGTCGAGTAAGAATACATATATTGTGTTCGTGGTGGGGGGGGNGGGGGGGGGGGGTTATGCCACTTTCCAATGCAACAGCATGTGAAAAAAAAAAGGGGGACCGCAGCAGTTGGCCAGTGTGGCATCTAATATGCCATGTGTTAGTTAGCCGCACCCAGGAACTTTTATTTTGGTAAACTGTGTTGGAGATTCTTACTAAGAAGTTTAAATACTGCCGTGTTCAGAAATGTAATCCCTTTGACCATTTTCTGCCATGAGAACCACGGGACTGGCCTATATGGCTTTTAAAATTTCCTGGTTGGCTGCAGCCAGGAAGACTAGTTGTCATCACTTTCGTTTTGATCAAGATGAATGACTCCATATGGAAACAGTACACAGCTTTACAATTACGCAAAAACGTCCTATAACAGTGCTGTCTGATTAGGAATAATGCTTTCAAGCTCATCTTTATCATCAGTAAATGGCAGTAACAAATAAATAAACATGTCCAGACCTTGTTTACTTTCCAGCCAGTAATAAAAAAAAAAATAACTGGTAAATAAGAACTTCAGATGGAAATCTTGTCCCCGATTGGCTGTGGGATAACAATGTGCCCTTTTTGTAGGCTTTTGTATTAAGTGTGAACAGTGCTGGACAAAGATGCATTGTATTCAAAATGGTAATCCCTTTGATCAGGGTTTTTAATTTCAGTGATTTCTCTCTGGACTGATTCCATTGTATTATGAAGTAAATGGAACATTCTGGAAAGTAGGTGAGCAAGAGAGCACCCACTTTATGACACTACTGCTAAAAGGAATAGATCAGGTGGTATCGGTATACATCTGTCCTTGCATTACAAACAAGGAAGGAAGGTGTTTCATTAACACATTGAGATTCACATTTACCTCAAAAGGAAACAGGAAACAAACATAAATACATATACAGATTCAGATAGGAAGGTTGGTCTATTCAGGTGGCATACCACCTTTCTAAAGCTTGCCTTTTGTATAATATACTTTCTCCTGTCGCCCTTCAACATAAGTTTCTGATTAATTTTCATTCTTGAGAAAGCTGTAGATTCTTAAAGTTCAGCTGAGCCACATAAGTGCAGTTTCTACCCAGTGTAACACTTTGTGGAAAGTATTGGGCAAGGAAGTAGTAACAGTTTCACATTTTCTTATACCAACTTTCTTTTATGCAGTACTTGAGGAAAACATTGCAACAGTGCGTCTAGGAGCCACGGTAGTTCGAGGAGAAATGAAAACTGCCTTGTTAGATGGAGACACACAGAACTATGATCTTGATCGGGGCTTTACACGACACCCTATTGACGACAACAATGGACATGGCATAGTAGTGAAACTGGGGCAACCTTACATCATTAACACAGTCAAACTTTTGCTATGGGACAAGGACATGAGGTAAATATTGTTCAGAATTTGTGTATGCATACTGAATACTAGATTGGTCAAAGATCAGGAGCACTATATATAAAGAATGCTCCTACAAAGATGTAGTCTTTTTATTTTCAACTGATCTCTTTGGACGTAAGGTGTCTTTCATTTTCCCTAAGATTGCAGTCATTCGAATTTCTGTTCAGTATATATTTTCTTCAAGAGGCCAGAAATGTTTCTGTGTGTAGCTGTAAGGAGCAAGATACACCCGTCACTTTATCTAAAGCAAGCAGAGTATCGTATGCATAGAAACTTATTGCACTATGAAATAAGCTGTTCTGACATGGTCCAGTGAACCCAGAATGGTACAAGATGTGGTAGTAAGTGTAGGTATTGTTACAAGCTAGTGTATCATACTATTGAAGAGAAAAAGACATCAGCCAGCTGTTATTCTTCTGACAGGGATAAGTCTTTCAAACTTTTTTCCAGGTCTTACTCTTACTACATTGAGGTGTCAATGGATGATAAAGACTATGAAAGGGTGATTGATCACACAAGTTACCTATGCAGATCATGGCAAAAGCTTCATTTTCCAGCAAGAGTAGTGAGGTAAGACGGACCTTTGTGTTTTTTTTGTGTAATGATGGGGTGTAGTAACTTTTTATAGTTCATGATTCAGCAGAGAACCAGGTCATAAAGTATTAAATTCAGTTCATCGTTTGACTGCTGGAGCAGTAAATTTGAACATACTGGAACTCAGACAGCTATAAATATACTTGCAATCAGAAGATTTCACTTTTCATTTCAGTGTTGTGAAGAATTTGTGTCAGCCATAATGCAGGTTGATAGAGGATATAAGTTTGATATGTAATAAGGTATTTCATGTGTCTTGCCTTTAGTATGACATACACATAATTTCATACATACAGAACAGCACCAACTCCTGTGAAAGGTTGGAAGGGATCTCTGTTTATTTTTTTTTTGTTCACCAAAATGTTCTTTCATGTCTTTTGTTGATGATTGTAGAGTTTATGTGCTGTGCTAATTGTAAGTCCAAGCTCAAAGCTGAATTCTGTTTCAATGCAGATATATCAGAGTGGTTGGCACTCACAACACTGTCAATCGAGTTTTCCACCTGGTTTCGTTTGAGTGTTTCTACACTAGTCGTCCATTTCACCTTGAGCGGGGCCTTGTTGGTAAGTTACTGTTATGAATCTGAATACAAACTGGCAACATGGATGTAGACAAAGTATGGTTTTGAAATTTGTTTGTCTCTCAAGATGTTCAAGAAGCATAAGATGTATTTCAAGAATGTCATAGCTGGATAGTGACCTCATAATCAAATACAATTTGGCAGTCATATGAATAAGGTAATAAATAAGATTTAATCATTTTGGATCATTAAAGCAATAGTTAGATGTTTAATGGTGAATTTAATATTCATAACTTAAAAGAGTGCATTTCTGGACTCATTCTTCCATGCACTGGTGCATGAATATGAAGGTCTTTGGAACCTGTTGTTTTTCCTTCTTTTGGCCCTGTTAACATTTTGTGTTATTCTACAAATCTATGATTTTGGGAAATTTCTTCCATGGAGGTTGAAGTGCTTCTTTTGCCTGATCTTTTAACGGAAAGAAAAAGGGGGGATCAACGGCCAAAATTTTTCACAAATCTCTTTCGAAAAAGGTCACCTCAAATTCTGATTTGGTCCCCAGTGTTTCATTTGGCTGGTTTTGACCGCAAACGAATACATAGGCCTACACACTTAATTTTTTTTAATCTAGAAGGCCCAAGTTGTAACAGAAGCTTTAAATTTGGATGCTTTATTTAGATCACAGGTCATTTGACATATTTCTACACCCTGACTCTGGCTGGCAGGGCCCCAAAAAAGGGAGAGTTTATATATTAGCAGATTAATTGGGTTGTACAGAATGAGTGATTTGCCCCTCTAATTGGTGCCAAAATCCTCAATGGTTAACTGAGAAATAGTGTACTTTTTTGAGGCAGTATCAGTTGAGTAGCTGCTGGTCTAATATCACACCAGTTTTGTTTCTTTTTCTGTGTTGCTTTCTGTAAGCTTTATTTTTCTAGGCCTGACGCTTGCCAGTTTTTAGGTGCAGTTTTGGCAAATACCAAAAGGTAGCCCATTCTGATGCCTCTTGAAAGCATTGTGTGGTTAATGAATGATTGTGCAAATTGTGAACGTGAGTCTGTCTGGGTCATTATCCACATCACAGATCAGGCAGGTCAGTTTGAATAGATCAGAGGCAACTTGTTCCATGTCCACCTTGATCAGAGACAACTTGTTTCATTTCCACCGTGCATATTTGTTACAAACCTAGGGTTTTGCTCAGTGGTTACTATAACGAACAGACGATGGGACAAGAGGCCAATCAAAAAAACAGAATACCATTGTCCAGTAATTTCATAAATTTAATTAATTATTAAGCCCGACAGGCCACAATATACTTCTGAAAAATACAAGGTACATCATATATTTAGTAATCATAAACGTTAAGATCCGGACTCAACCTCTCACAGCAGATCTAACTGGGATACAGATATGGAATTCCAAAAGGGTGTTAACTTATTACATAGCAATTCTTACAATGATCATCCAAGTATCTATAACACCATTCTCACAATACTCCTGACTTAGGAAAGCCTTCCCCTTCCCCACTGACAATGTATGAGAGGGTCAAACTACCTGCAAATGGAATAGTAAATTTACGTACATTCAGTTATCAAACAGATAATATTGCTACAGTGATAGGGTCGCACCTGGACTATTAATTATTGGGAGTCCACCGGGCTTTGCATATGAGCTTCGGGTGACTCTAGGGCGGTCCTGTATCATTGCGTAGCTGTAGGGGGTTCCTGGTGAGTCAGCGCCCGTTCACTGAGTGTTAACAGGTCCAGTCATGATTATCAACACGTCACGTGCTCAGACAGCATGGAGATAGAGTACAGGCTGACGCAGCACGGACTACAGGCTGGGTCACGTGGTCAGACCACCGGGAGCTCCTCAGCATATGACCTTTTATTGATAGAACCACAGTACAGTCATTTATCCTGACAAAATATAATTAATACATACTGAAATAGAGATTTCTTCGCTTTCATACATTTATCAAGCCACTGTAGTGCCCCCAACCTGACTTTATATCAACACCAATAAAAAGCTTATTTCGTATGCTCTCTACTGCTTTCACAACACAGTTAACACTTTATTCCTGACTTCCATACATATTGTTACAAGATATCACATTACTCTCTGTGCTTATTATCTATGCACTGTTACTGCTCTTAGCTCATATTATCAGAATTTGATTCTGTGCGTTCAGTGAACTGCTCACTAACTTTCTATATGCTCATAAGCACATTCACATCTACAGTACCTATTTATGAATTCAATAATACACTTACAAGAAGCCTGATAAACTTCACAATCAAGTAATTAGTCACCACGGTGCTACACTTGCACTTATCCACACAACCGGTGAAGTGGCAACGTCAACTTTTGAGGAGCTGGCGACTCTACCCTCGTCTTGCTCTTATATAGCCTACAATCTTCCTACCACTCGCTCACCCTCCAGTTGTCCCGTGCGTTCCACGGACCCATTGAGTCTATGTTTAGACAGACTGGCCCACCAAAAAATACTCTTTTCGCACTCTTAGTTTAACACTGTGTGACCTTATGACAATATTCACCATGTAAGGTCACTACACACATGCTGATATACAGCTCATAAGATAGTTTATTAGTACATTCTCTACCCTCTTAGTACGATAGGCAGTTTCGAGACAGATGCATCTGTAAGACATATTTTCTTACCTTTTCAGTACCCACGGAGAATGTTGCAACAATCAAAAACAGTGCTCTAGTCATTGAGGGTGTGTCAAGAACCAGAAATGCCTTGATTAATGGCAACACCCGTAGTTATGATTGGGACTCTGGATACACCTGTCATCAGCTGGGTAGTGGTGCCATCTGTATTCAGCTGGCACAGCCATACATCCTCTCCACCATGAGGTAATAAACTTCATATTTGATGATGCGTTGATCTTAATATTTTACAGGAGAATGTAGACAGCAGTTCTGAACATTTGATGCAAGTCTCCCACCATGTAGTGACTGCCTTTGATCACGTTTATTAAGCTTATCTGAAGTTGCTGTTGAAACTGCATGCGATATCAAGATGTTACCATGTCTCTAATTTTATTAATGCCATCACTACATAACTGATCCCTTTTGAAGTAGTTATCCATACATCATCTTCTTCTTGTCTGCTTTCCTGAATGGACATTATCAAACTCATTGTTTTCACAAGTTTCAGAACATGTTGTCATAGTGTATGATGAAAAAACATATGGTGAGGGAATGATATAAGGAAATCTTGAAAAGTATGGAAAATGTGATAAAATAATATGATGAATATGTTAAATTTACTCAAAACCTAATTTGTGCAGATGTGTCTTTGGGGATCCTTGTTCGTAGTGCAGAGCCCTTAAGTAGTCCACATATTCATCATTCTGTCATTGAGATATTTAACCATATGACTGTTAATTAAAAAACTTGACAACACTGGAAAATACTGTGGCAACGTTTTTTTGTCATTTTATGTGGATTTCATATGTCATCAGTGCTGGCACATCTCACATATGCTTCTAATTCCAGGTTGCTTCTCTGGGATTGTGATGACAGGAGCTATAGTTTCTACATTGAGGTATCCACTGACCAGCTAAAATGGACACAAGTTGTGGACAAAAAACATGACTCTTGCAAGTGAGTCTGTTTTTGATATTTGTCCATGGATTTTTCTCTTGGAAGAATAATAATCCTCTGCATGCGTTTTTATATGTTTGTATTTGGTAGACAAAAAAATTGCAAATTTTTATTTTAGAGATCTGGCAGATTAGAACCAAAAAAAAAAGAAAAAAGAGGAAGTGTATTCAAAATGAACTTGTTTTTGTAAACTCCAAGATTTTTTCATATTGAGGAAGTTCAGTGATGAATAGGATATTGCTCTTACATCGAGTTTCATATTTCATATTTGACTGAACTGTTTCCTACTCATGAGCATGAACTAGCAAAGTTTTTTTGTTGTTTTTTTTTTTCATTTTATATTTTTCAGGTCTTGGCAAACAGTGGCATTTGATCCGCTCCCTGTCACATTTATTCGCATAGTGGGAACACATAACACAGCTAATGAGGTATATTAGCAATTGTATGAACATAAAAGTATGGTAGAACCTGCTTAAGTGGGATGGCACTGTTTCTGACAAATCATCCCACGTATAAGGCGTCCCACTTAGGCGTACTGTCCATCATGAAGTGCGTTTACTTTAAATCAAGTGTTAACTAGTAAGAAGAGCCAGCTGTGAATGTCTTCTGTGGACATATGTTTTGATCTTATTGAAATTTCAGTAGGCTATAATAAAACATGAATTGTGACTGACTGTCCCATGCGCGCATGAGTAATACTTTGCATTTGTAAACAAAGCAGGCATTGTGACTGAGCACATGAGCACAAGGATAACAATTTACACAATTCCTGTCGAAAATTACGTAATTATTACAGTTTTTTGCTTCCAAATTAGGGAGTTCCACTTACACGTGTCCCACATAAGGGGTTCTACCGTATATATTCAAAGTCCATTTGAAAGGAGATTTTAGACATGATTTGTTTAAAAGTGAGTTATGCCCTCTCATTATCATGAATTAATCATAATTCCATTTTACATTTATAAGTCAGAAATCAGACTGCTGTGTAGGGTAATCAAAGTCAGCATGAGAAGGAGTGAAATACAGACTTGCACACATATGTTTTTAGCAGCAATCCATTTGAAGCATTCTTCATGTATTTTAACTCAATTTTGCTATTGATATTTTGCTCAATTCATTTCAAGTAATCACAAATGTATTTGTCTCATAGCCAATCGAATATAGGCTTGAGTCAATTTTTGACCTTATCAAGTTATTTGAAGCATATAAAAGCCTGTTTTGTATACTTTCATCAGCTAAACTCATTCAAGCTAGTTCCAGCCTACAATACCGCCATTGAAGTGGCTGGGGAACATATGCATGCAGTGGCAGAAATTCAGAGGAAATTGCAATTAAAGAGCAATTTTGCACTAGATGTAGTCATGTAATCTTACTGATAAATATGCGTAAGTTATCCACAAATACTGATCATTTCCACATGAAATGAATGTCTTTTTGAAGAGAAATGATTGCACTGACTGTGTTCACAATTATCGAAATTTGATATTGGAACCCAGTCTCCTTCTGAGCTCAGTTCCTCAACTCCTAGGCTAGCACCCTAAGCCTTATTTTGACTGGCTGCAAAACATTTTTATTTTGGGCCAGACTAAATGGGGAAGTTTCAAAATGATAAAGTTTGTTATTACCTCATGTTGGAGAGGATATATGGTTGTGTTTATGGCCGACTTTGAAATCATTTGAAGCCATGCCATTATATAGTTTTGTCTGATGCTGTCACCTGCACGCGTTTCTTTTTATGTAATAAATATTTTATTACTTTGCAGGTTTTCCACTGTGTTCACTTCGAAAGCCCAGCAGACACTTCAGTAGGTAGCCTTATCAATAGTGTTGCAACAGCAAGCTTGGCTAGTGGCCCACCAAATAGTCCTAGGCTGGGGCCACCTCAGCAAGGTCCCACTTATCCAATACTGGATGTGGAGAGGGGGCCTTCACTCAGTCGCAGCAGTAGCAGCACAAGCAGCCGCAGTGAAAGCCAGCACAGTGTGGCTACAGCGCGTAATCACCTCCCACAGTACTTTGGGCCTCCTCTTCCTCCATCCCCACAACAGCAGCAGCGTCTGCCCCAGCTGCCTCAACCCTCCCCACCTCAAGGCTTGGCTGATCCTCTGCAGCCCATGATGGGTCAGTATGCAGGTCACATGTTGCAGCAACAAGATGTGCCTGAGGCAGATAGAATGGACACACACTGAATCTTTTGGAAATTATATTATGTACATGTCACATGCTTCAAATCACATTTCATAAGTGGACAGTACGAGTTCCCCGGGTCTAATGCTGGTGTTTAAGAATTAGAAGTCAACAAAGACGAACATTTGTTCTTAGATCAGCTCACAATACCCCAGCTACCTTCCATGATTTTGATTTCATGATGAATGCGGAAATCATAACGGGAATAATATATGATGTAAAACCGCAGACATCTTAACTGCGTGAGCAGTTCATGATATAGTAGGCCAATGGTTTTCCACTTACGTGCCATTTTCTAGGCGATTATAAATGTAATTTTTTTTTGGGACACTTCTCATTTCGGAAACTTTTCTGACCAGCACAAATGGGTCTTAGAGACTGTTAGTAAAATTGGAATTTTGGAAGTGATTTCCTCATTTATTACTACACCCAGAAACATAGTTGATCCTACCACCCTCTACCCCAGCCCTTGCTTGGATTGTTTGGGAGTCTGTTTAGTGGTAACTATTGCAAAGTTATGTGACCTAGAGGCAGGTAAGATATACCACATTGTGTTATGCAGGTGGTTATATTACAGTCAGCTGTGGCTCCAGAAATATCTCACTTTTGAGGAACTGAAGCCCAGAAAGTGACTCTCAACTTCATGGGTGTTTTCAAAGAAAAATTTGGCTGAATGGATGCAGTGTAGATGTTTTAGGGTGAAGAGTAGAGAAGAAGTAGATGAATCATAGAGTATGAGTATGATGTGGTTTATAGTTGCAGCTGAGCCATGCATGTGGAATGTTATTCAAATGGAAGTTGCTGCTAACAAAATAAGGTGTATGTTGTTTAGAGTGATCGCATGTAGAATGATGATGGCTGAGCTGAACAGTATGAATATTGTTTCAATAATATTGTTTGAGTTCAGTGAACTTGAAGGCCAAGTGAAGATTTATTTGCAGAGGTTTGTGTTGGGATCCAGTCTTAAAATTCTCAGATGATGTGAAATTCACATTTTGATTTGTAGCTATAACTTAAAAGTTTTGAATGTTTCCCTTTTTTCTTTTGTGTTCTCTATCCTACTCCCCTTGAAATACCATCTAAAGTTGTGTTTATTTTCCTGGCAAGCATGTTATGAATATTTGAAAATAAATATGTTTTGTCAGGTTATAGCAGCAAAATCTTATAGCGTGAAGTTTTGTAAATATTTCATCTGCAGGATAATACAGAATTTTTATTTGTAATGGGCTTTGATAAGTGTGTTTTGCGCAAACCTGGCGATATGAAAACTATTTTGGGTGTCCATTTTTTGTTTTCACTTTTTCTTGTTTTCATTTTGTAAGTCAGATATTGACATTATTTCATGATGATCACAATGTTCTCATCTTGATTTCAGACTGATTAGTCAGAAATGCTGGTTTTCATAAAGGCTAAAGCCTCTGGACTGGCTGACATTTTCTTAAAGCTGGATGCTCAGTCAAGTTACTTTATGCATCAAACTGTCCTGCGCAACTTCCGGCAGGCAGATCTATTAAAATATTTTCTATAGCTACCAGCATAAGTGAGGAATATGAGAAATAAAACATGAATCGGACTGTGAGAACAATGGATGACCCAGAATTAAGAGCCAGCCGCTACTAGGCAACTCAGGCCGCCATCTCCTGGGAAATTCCTGTTAACAGTTGATTCTGTCAAGCTTCGCCTTGCTCAGTTGAAGTAAATTTAGTGCTGCTACTACTCTACCAGCTCTTCTGCCACAGCCATATGTCATAACGATCTTGTTAGGATGACTAAGCTTATCATGGTGAAATAAGAAAGAAAAAATCCCACACGTTTTGAACAAAGCTTTTCTTCTGCATAATAATCCAAATTCGTGAATGTTTGGTTATGCAAACCACATAGCCTATAGCTCTTACACTAGCACCGAGCATTGGGCGTTATAGCATGAAGCCAACGGCATATTGCCTAGTGCATATAAAGATTCTTTCCTGCTCAATATTAGCCTACAAATTGGAGATGCAAGGGAGGGCGGTGTGGCTGCATACATATCAATACATAGAATAGAAGAAAGTCCATGTGTTCGCACTTAATATATCATCAGCCAGGTTCTTCTTGTTTGCTAGATTTCTAATTTTCTCTTCTCAGGAGTTGCTGGATCATTCAAAATGGCTACCTTAGATAGGCTGTGTTCATTTCAGTGCTATCATTCAAAGAGTATAGTTAGTGTGTCCAGAAGCTGTCACAAACATTTTGAGGGGCATTTGTTATGAAACGATATAAGCCCTTTAAATGGGGACACATTTTCAGAACATTTTTTTTCTACACTTGTGAGAGCATAATAAATATTCAGAAGCAGTATGCTGTCACAAACATTTTGAGGGGCAATTGTTATGAAATGATATAAGCCCTTTAAATGGGGACACATTTTCAAAACATTTTTTTTCTACATTTGCTCTGCTGTTTCATCACCACATCTGAGAAAGCTAAATGCATTAAAGGCCTGCAGTAATGCACCATTGTCTCCATGAATATGAGAGGTTGCAAAACGTAAAAGATGATACCGGTACAACATTTGGTTGAAATATATTCTTAACCACAAGTAGCTGAGGGACCTAAATGAAGCTTTATTTTGTAACCAGAATGCTCATGCTCCTGGCCTTAAAGGTATGAAGATGCCAGTGTAATTTTCACTGTTGGCTATATTAGGTTTTACACCTCTCATTAACTTATCCTGGGATGCTGTGTCAAAATACTTTCCAAATATGTTGTTTAGCTCTTCCTCCAAATTTTGACACAAAGAAAAGTGCACCTGAACCAGTTAGATTTTGAGAACTTAGGCAGTGAAGCAGACAACCTAATAGTTTAGGCCTTTTCACTCAGTAAACAGGGTAACCTTACCCGCCTAGCAACAACCACAAATTTTATACTTGAGTGACTAAACCTCACCTATTCTGACTCTACACATATATTTGCACACCTATCTAAGCCTTTGAAATTAAAATCCAACCCCTTCCCCCTCTCGCCATGGCCAGTTTTCTGATTTTATAGGGACTATTTAAAATTGCTTATTTTATGCCAGGTGCTATTGGCATCTTCATACCTAAAGAGCTATTATGGAGCTTTATTGATTTCTCCCACGTTTCTGTGGACAAATTAGTGATGTAATAAATATTTGAAAAAGGGAGAATCATATATGACTATCTTTCTTATGAAACTGGATAGAAGGGGTACCATTATAAAGAATTTGAAAAGATTAGAAAGTTGGATGATGAGAAAATGTCATCACTGTATTTGAAGTCTTTAAATTCCCCTACTCCTTATAATGGCAGTAAAGGTGAGTTTGTATGGTCGTATCATACCCTAAAACCTCCCAGAAAATCGTAATCAGCAAGTGTTACTTAACCATTTACCTGCCATGGCCCTGGCCTATGGCCCAGTGCCAAATTCCACCTAAAGGGAAGTAACTCTTGACAAAACTAGAGTACACATTTTTAAAATTTTATAGAAAAAAAACTATTCATTGCACACACTTTAAACTTTGCATAAAAGAGGAGAAATAAATTGATGCTGACATTCTGTTTCATAGCCAAATTCATAAGGTATCAGTGGTAAAATCATTAGTGTTACCAGTCCAGCCATCAGCAAGTCTAGCTCTGGTTCTGGGATCTTCCTCATCAGCACTAGCTTCAGAATGATTGTCCTCCTCTGAGTCACTAGGCCTATCACTACTGTCACTATGGGCATCATCACTACTTTCGAAATTCACCACAGGAACCTCTACATCACTCTCATTTTCATCTGTAAGTCACGTAATTCGTCCAAATCGTGCATATCTCCATCATAGATTTGGCCTGTTGCCTCACGAAATAGACGTAAACCTTCATCCATCACCTCAGATGATCATGAAATAATTACCTCACTTCAAACTTCGCTCAAAAAGCAACCATACATCCAATTTCAATCAAACAAGGACTGTTAGGAAGTTCGTTTTTCGTACTTTCAATATCCGCAATTTGTATTCCATACAGCGGTGTTTAAAAATGCCGTTGGTTCTTGACAACGGAACAAGTAAAATCAGCGACGCGCGGCGACTGTGGACGGTAATCGATAGAGGCGACGCCCGGCGACTATGGCCGGTAAATGGTTAAGAAGAAAAAAATCATGAAAATTATATTTGCAGAGTTATCTCAGTAAAAACTTGTAATTAACTTGTTTGGATTTGAATGTGTGTCTTACAGTGACACATGTATTTTTCAAATATCCTATGCTAAGGTTTCCCTTACACATGTGGTTTTGAGCCAGCATCTGCAATAAATCTGTAGTGTTGACATTTGAGTGTAGAAAAACCATCTAACGAGTGTTCCTGTATCTTACTTTTGTTATAAACTCAACTCATTCACTAAATAACAAGGATAGACTAATCCTCCAGTGGTAGAGATCGTTAGATATCCACTTCTCAATCAATTTAGTGAAAATGCAGAATTTATAAGTGACCATCTTCCAGAAACAACATTTAGTCTTCTTCTAGTTAAACTTGTCCGTGACTTATGTTAAAACAGAATTGAGATTTTTTTTTTTTTTTTTTAGATGTTTAATTGGATGAAAGTGGTTTAAAATTGTCAACTGTAAAAGATTAAGCACAAGTTTTCAGTTTTAATTGGTCGAGACAAAGCTAGGATGCAGAATGGAACGTGAATCTTTAGATAAGACATCTTCCTACCAATATTTTTCTTGCTGGCAAAATATGAGCTTGATCCAGATGTATGCATTTATGATGGCAGCAAGGTGGCAAATTGTCCATTGTTGAAATGGACAACAGTTCATCACATGCTTTTCTTCTTTACTAAATATTTGATATTGTGTTTTCCAGTTTGGTTTTTACTGAGAGGGAATGAGTTGTGAGATATATGTATTATGACTGTATTTTGAAGACAGTCACAAGGTGAATTTAAATGGGTTATCTCAGCTATCATCAGTTTCAGCAGGTGACTTTAAATCATTTCTGAATCAAAAGGTAACTGGTGTATTTATTGCTTTGGCCTCTTATGACTTATTGTTATGATCAAACCATATAATGACGAGATGTTCTTGAGTGAAATTGCACCACTGATCTGCTATAGTATAATTGTAATGGCAGTTTCAAGGCAGTTTTCATGTAGTTTCATGTGAACCTAAGAATGTGCTTTTGATTTATGGACTTAATGAATATACCCACAATGCTTTGCAGAGTGCAAATCAATAGAGTTGGGTGCATGGTGCAGTCCTGCTTCAGTCCATATGAAACAAATCCTTTTACTTAAATCAGGTTGTAAGATTTTATGTCTAAGGACACAAAATATTAAGAAATGACCGAAAAAGGAAAATGGGCTGGTGATTCTGAATTTCAGCATATCTTCTCTCCATGTTGACCCCTTGTCCTGTGACTATTTCATTGTTGACAGCTGTTTTTCTACTACAGGGAAGAACCTGTTACTCAAGATTTAGTTTTGTTTTCTTAACTAGCAAGTTAGGATTAGAGTTTCTTACAACATACGTAATCAGAGGTAGGAAAAATGCAGCCTCTGCAAAATATCTTAATTCGACCTTGCAACTCTTGTCTTCTTTTGAATAGCAAATCTTGGACACCAGTTTAGTTTTGATATGCCTGAAGCAAGCTTGAAACATGTTTTATATAAAAACCATTGCATGCTGTCTGATTGCATGAATGAGAAATTGAATGTCAAATCATTTGTAGAAGACTTGGTTCTTCAATCTTCATCCCTAGCATATAGACAGCTTAGATAATAGGCATGCTGTGTACATAATTTTGTCATCTGCATGGCACATTATGCCAACATGAAAAGAAAAGTTACATTTTGAGGATGCAAAAAGGGATGATGCTGTTTCTTATATCAGTACATGACTATGTATATCTAAATGCTGTTAAGGATGAAAATGTACAAATTTAATGTATTTTCTTATGTTGAGAAGGATGCCATCTGGGCAGAGCAAAACATTCTCCTGCATTGGATATGGCATGGTGTGTCATACAGAGAATAGTTTGTACAGTAGAAATTTGTAAAAAATGTTGTACATCCCTTTTGATGGCTGTGAAAAGGTTGTTGGCTTTGCAATGTGTTGTTTTTTTTTGAAAGCATTAAGAGAAATGATTCATTAGATATGCACAATTTATATTGCTTGTGACAAGACTTTCTGCTACTTTTCCCCAGTTTTTTTAGTTTTTTATTACCTGGTGTGTGATTTCTCAAAGCAGCTGCTGCTGCAATGGTGCCCTTTCAGCCTCCTTTCATTGGATCAGTAAACACAGAGTAAAAGCATTATTTTGCTCTCTGTACTAGTTGTAGCTGTGCTCTGGATTTGCTTTGTCAGTTTTAGCTGCATTTTCCAATTCACTGATTGCAAAATTTTTAGATAATGCTGTATAATACATTATATGAGGTGATGTCATCACCTCAGAAGAACCAGTGTAGAGTAAAATCACGTCCTTAAACCTCATTCCCTCAAAAAAAAACCAACCAACTGATTACTCATTATAATATCACGATCCCATCAAAGTTTACACACACTAGAATACACACAAACATGTTTATAACAGAAAGTTGAACGGATCCGGACATTTTCTTATACAGTTGATTTTGCTCAATGGCACCTTAAAGCTGTGATTTAACAAAATTGCAGTTGAGTGATGCTGTTGTTTTTGGCCTTTACTCATAAGAGGGAGGGGGTTATCTTTATCCATTTATGCCTGTTTCCCAGTTGTGCAGGACAGTCAAGAAAATACACCCACATCTATCTTTATAGCAATTTAGGTTTGCAGTGCAAAACATTCTCATGCACAGGATATGTCAAACAGAGAATAGTTTGTAAAGTAGAAATTTGTAAATGCAGTTTTAATGATCTATAAATATTTATTTGTCAATTTTAATCTTTCCACCACAAAGAGTAGGTCATGACTATCCAACAAATTTTATATATATAGAAAAAAATATGTTTCCTGAGGATTGTTGCAATTAAGTGGGAGTTGCTATTAAGAAGATGGTGATTAAGTGGAATCAACAGATTCACAATTGTGGACTGGTTCCTTTAAAATTTAATTGGTGAAGTCATATAAAGTATTAATTTTCAGTTGTACTGGTACAGCCATTAGAGTCCGATAATGATCCTTTTACATGGCTCAGTCCTTGTTGAAAATTTTCACTTTCTCATAACTTGCAGTTTAGTTAGTGGTCTACATCATCAAGACAAGCATAACTTATTAGCTATGCTTTGTTTGTTACAAATGCTGTGCTATCTTCCTTAAATAAGTGCATTCTCTGAATAAGTAGAGACCTAATGTTGGGTTTTCATGTGTCATTTCTCTCTTGTAAAGGGACAGTTTGCATCCTGTGGTAATACAAATTCTATCAAGCAAAGACGTTTTCTGTGATCCTGTCCCATCTTGACATTGCTTTACATCCTACCCCTACCTACTCAAGTAGTGGAAATAATGTCTGCGCACAGCTACCATATATTGTTTTTCCTGATCTAGAGCTGCCATAAGTTCATCAGTGATCAGTTTATTAATACTATTGTACTGTAGAGTCCCAGGGCTATCCATAATTGACATAAATACGTTTTGGCAAAGTCTGCTGCTGCTTTTGCCATTGTTATTCCCTTTTTTGATTTGCTGAAAGTTTCAACAGGACAAATTTGTATGTGATGATTGTCCAACCTAGGCTTAAAATCAGTATGTGCTGACTGTACAATGTCAGTACAGCCTTGCTTAAGAGTAGTGCTGGCTGGAAAACCCTACCTGATGGCTGGTTAAAGATCAAATGCAACAGTTAATCTTTATGTTTGAATCTTCAGTTCATGGTAATTTAATTGATTTCAAAATTTATATTAAAAAATGATCACTTTTGCTCATATTGGCCTTGAATGTGTTGGGAATAAATAGTGCCCCTTCAACAAGATAAAGATTAAATTAATGTGCTGAACTTTTAACAATTCATTTTAAGTGGAAAGCAAGGGCTTGTTCACAGTGGGATTCAAGGTAGGTGCTCAAGTGATAATTGTTTGCCCGTGCTTTAAAGTGGTTAGATTTGCTTCAGTCATTATATGAGTGAACATCACTTTCGTCCAATACTGTAATATGATTCAAAAACTGTGCAGATGTAAATTTAAATTGGCTCTGCTTTTTTTGAAATAGCTCTTGTTTTGGTTCTTAGCCTGTAAAAGGTCCCAAAATGGTACGCACTGTATGTATCTATGGTAAACAAACAGTCTGTCTATCCATATCTTTTCCATGATGTCAACTACTCCGTCCTGACTTTTTTGTTGACCATTGGGATGACAGGTACACCTACTTCAGTTCAGATTATCAGGAGTTCAGCACTTCACAAAAAAAAAAAAAGGACTGTTTGTCTTCTTCAGTCTAAGATTTGCATTTTTGAGCTTTGGGCATCAGGTACTCTTTTGAGGCAAAAATATGCAAAACCATTGATCACATGAATCTGGACATTAGATAAGTGGGACTTAGTTTGCAATCATACACTCATACAGCAAAGCTTTCTTGAAAGGAGCTGTTAAGTACCAAGTTTTCGTGTTTATCTTGGTAGGTGAAAATGAATAGCATGCATTTATCATGAAAATTTATCAGTCATATTATATGGTGTAGTGTAGTGTATATTTTTTGTAATGTAATACTTTTTCTTCTTCTTTTGATAGATTTGTGGCAGGATTTACTGGTACATTAACCTGCAAGAAAATAAATTCTGATTGCAGAAGTACCGGTACAGCTGAAAATTGCTAGCCCTAAACAGTTAGAGCAAGTATATGTCATTGTTCAAGTGCCAGTGCTTTTTCCTGTTGTCATACTGAATACAAATGTGGAAAGTTTGTTTTGATTGATTGACCATAGTGCAATGATCCCTTTTCTCTTTAATTTTATGTGAAATACTGTGTGCATTATGATGACCATGTGTCCATTACAATGATCATGGGTTGGTCATTATATCTGCAAGATAATAAACATATAGCACTGTTGTTTTCATGTGTTTGTTTGATTTTATATCATTTTCAGCTTTTGTATTATGTTCTTGTAACTCATACAAATGGCTCAACTGCAGACCACTGGGCCTAAATGTCCAGTTTGAATATTTTTCAGGATAAGAACACAATGAGTCCCCTACAATTCCCTTCTTCGCCCCCCCCCCCCCCCCCCCCCCAGCCCCTAAATGCTATTCTGGCCATGTAGCCTACTTGAGCCTAATGTCAGCGTGCAAAACTGAATGCCACATTTTGTGGGGGGAGGGGAGAGGGAGAAAAAGTTCAGATGACAGTTCAACGATGCTGTAAGTGCCAGGTTACATAGGGGCCTGTTAATCGATTGCAATCCGCTATATCAGAACTTCCGCATAATCGAAGCACTTTTCGGATAACCCTGACAAGAAAACTACGAATAAGTCTATGAAATGTCGAATTTAGGCCTAGTCGACCCTTGTGTATTTTCTACACTGTCATTCTAGTGTTTTTGTTTCTCGATTGCCAGTCTAATCCCGCAGACAAGCTCGTGCATGACCAGGGCCGAAGAGGGAAACTAAGGGAGGCAAAACAACGGGCAGACGCAAGTTTGGCCCCGCCAGTCTCAGGACGATAAGTTTTTGCCGATTTATTGACCTTGGCTGGGCTGCCAGGAAATAAACCAATGAAATCAAAGCGGGGAAGTAAAATTTCAAGATGGCTGGCTAAACAACATAGAAGCCATAGACACGACACCGTAATGTTATTATCGCATCTGTGTGACTGGAAAACCGAACAAATATGCACAATACATCCTGGTCTAAAGCACTGAGGAGTTACCTCAAGAAAAAAGAAAGTGCGTAAGGCAGTTTAGACTATATGTAGGCCTACTTAATGTTTCTGTCATGCATGTTCGATTATTAGGCCTAGCGCCTAGGCCCTAGTCGGCCTACAAACAAGCATGCTATGTTCCACTTTTCTCTATTGGGATCAGTTACATCTACCATTGCAAGATTTTACATTTTCTAGCAGTTGCAAAAAAACTTGATGACCATCAAGGATTAAAAAGGACTTTTTAGTGCTAGACATTTGTTTCCTTCTAAACTTGATCCAGATCTTAGCAATGCAGTCAGTAGTCCAGTAGTGTCTGTGTGATAGTCTAGGTGTCTTTGCACCTAAGCAATTTCTCCATTTAATGAACGATATTTAAATCTCTATTTATTTGGAAACATACTTCTTTTTTGCATTTTTAACAATAACAAAAGGGAAGATATAGGGAAAGTTGACTGAAGAACATTTGTTCATGGTAAAGATGGTAAAGTGATGACTGTTTTTAGTTTCTTTGAGGATGGTACTCTTAATAGGCTTAAGTATAACTGATGCCGCACTGCTCACAAAGGCTGATAATGAACAGGAATGTTGAGGCGAGCAGTGCAAAATAAAAAATTGACACTTATCTTCACCAGTCAGTGGTTCCTAAATTACACTGTTCACAATATCACACCAAAGTAAAGCTCAAATTATTATAACCTCTGCCTAGAGGGTTATTATAGTCCCATCTTGTAACATTGTAAGTCTGTTGTATTTGTGAACACAAAAACTCAAAAAGTTTATGACTGATTTGCATCATACCTGAGGCGTGTTCAGAAACCGCGGCGTTTTAACGCTACCGCCTTCGCGACGCTCTGGATTTATTGCACCTTGATCTTGAACGGAGTGCCTCGTCTATGCAAGGCAAGAAAAAGGGGCGCGCAACTATGTCAACAAAGAAATGTGAAATTCCTGCCACAAGGGGGATAACCACGTAAATTAGGAACAACAGGGGAAATAAGCAGTGTATTCGTCCGCGAGTCCTCATCTGTCATTTAGGTGCGAAATGGCATGTTTCGGGTGGATTTGGGGGAACAAACGAAGCTGACCACCGACTTCTTTCAGCTCAACATATTAATGTGAAATCACTACAGGCGTGACTCTTACTTGCCAAGCCTTTGTCTACCGTATAAATGGAAGAGGCTTGAGCTTTGCAGTCAGTTGTTTCTTGTTAGAGGCAGCATTTTACTTCATCCGTTGGTTGTTGATTGAAGACCAAGACAAAGAGATCAATTTTTTTTCCCCAAGACAAGCAGTACAGTCAGCTGTACATTTCTTGTTGTTTTTCAATGTTAAGTTTACCTTATCATTTCATATGTAAATAGAGAATAAGTACTCTATTCATCCACTAATAATCTTATAACTCAGTCTAATCCATACATTGGAATCTCCATTATTATATTGGATGGGTACAAACATTAGATTTGTTTTGTATTCTGAGACCCTGATATTAATGTTCTGCTACTATATTTCCCAGTCTGTTTCCTAAACTAGAGAAAATTTCTCTAGATAATTAAAGATAGGAGCGCGTATCAGTAAGGAGCGCGTTAAAGCAAAAACCCCGCTGTGTTTTGAAGCCCACAGGAACCGCCATTTTGGTTGCCTAACGAAGAAGGCACCTCGGTTGGCTGACTCGCTTCGCCACGTGGCGCCGTGCCTTCCGCCATCACTTCGCCTCGGCTACTGAACTCACTGCCATGTGGCGTCTTAAAACGCCACGGCTACTGAACACGCCTCTGGTGAAAATGTGGGACTTGTTCCGATTAAGACTGGGAAGCAAACACCAGTATCAAAGCAAAAGGGCATAACTCACAAAATAATTAACACATATAAGGTTTTAACATGATAGTTCCAAAATTTGTCACTCAGTGTACATGAAACTTAGTGCAAAGGTTGTTTCAGATCTGAAATAAAGTTAAGTGTATTTTGGTGTTGAATCAAATTAAAGTATTAAGCAAAGTGCTTTTCTTTTATGGGTTAGAAGTCACCAGTATAACTTTTAAGTTTTATGGAAGGTTGGGTCTGGACAAATTGAAATGGAATATAGACGTATATTTTGGTATCTGTAACAAGAAAAGTCCTGGCTCACAAATTTTAGTTTTTTTAAACATAACGTCATAAGTGAATGTAGTTTTTAAAGTTCGTGGAAAGGTTGCGTCTGGACAGACAGTTAAATGGAATATTCAGGAACATTATTTTGGTGTCTATAGCAAGAAAGGACTTATCTCACAAATTTTATTTTTTAAAAATATAATGTCATATTGACATGGTGTCTTAACTACCCAGCCCTGAATAGAACTGACTGGTAAGGAAGGATTGGACCTATTTAGATGAACTAATAATTAAATATTGCTGTCTGACAGATTACAATGACATATTTTTTGGATTCAGCCATGCTGTTTGAAATGGGTTTCATATTGAGCATCAGCTCGGTAAGGGATAATGTCATGTTTTCATTGACATGGCACATCTGTGACATTTTTTCTTTCTCAGACAAGAATTTGGTCAAGTCCACTAATGAGGAGGAACTAGAAGTGTTCACAAATTTGTACAAAAAACTTAAAGGGATTGATAATGATCACAAGAATGAGCCAACTCTTTATTCCAAGGTACGTAACTTTCATGTAAGTAGGGAGAGGCGGTACAGTTTTTAACATAAACACGCTAAATATTAGTATTAGTCATGTTATGTACATTACAAGTAGGGTTGGGCATGTTCACGAAAAATGAGGAACTGCGTTCGATTCTCCGTTCAGTGCCAAAAATGGGGAACTGTGTTTCAGTCCCCATTCAGCCAAGACTTTCAAATTCCGTTCCATTCACCCGTTCCATGTCTGAGGAACTTGGTTCCAGTCTCTGTTCCGTTTTGTTTACTTTTCCCACCGACAATAGCATATGTTGCCGAGACAGTTGATCTCACAAAGGGAAACAAAGATTTTGATGTTTAATGAATGTTACTCTTTGTGTGAGTGTTTTCAATGGAGGAGATCAGTTTCAGGGGCGCAAGATTTTGTAACGTATGTAACTATTACTTAGTGATGGAAAACATGATACCATTCATCCCTTCCTTAATAGACCAAAAAAAAAAAAATCCTGATTAACAAGTACAGGCGCAGAACTGCCACCTGCCAATAATAACTATAAGTATAGTGTGCGTCATAAAAACAAAATTTAGAGCCCCTCCTTCTTCCAAAATTCACTATAAGTAGAGAGAATCTGGAGAAATTACATATGCACATGCATACAAGCTTACGATTTCTTATAAATTTGAGAATTTATTTACGATTGCACAGAACCTGTCCAAGAAAATCGAGACCGTGATGTATTTGAGATCATAAGGCAGGCATGAGTCACAATTTTGGACAAGAGTCGCTATTAGAGTAAATTCTGGCATTTATTATTCTTAAAGTCGATGTATTCTGTTACGTGGTTCTGGTTGGTGCTAGACAGGTATATTTTAAAGGATCCTTGACAAGCAACACTGCAATTGCAATTGCAGCAATGGTTTTAATGGTAAAGAACACCTTTGTAGAAAGGCGATGACATCATGTGTATGAAAACCAGTAGGCCGTCTACCTAACCCATTGCTGCCCTCTCTGTTTTCTTTGTGTGTATCATATTCCACTCCTAGTTCTCTAGTCCTCTGCCCTTTACATCTGCCCATGTATGTTACCCAGGGAGCCTTTATCTCGCATTTGCTATTTATTTACGTCTTTCAAGTTGGTGTTCGGCTGTCAGTCACCACTCACAATACAGACCTCTTGATGGGCATAGCATTATTTCATTAGAGACAGACTTGAGGCGGTCAAGCCTTGACGTGACGCAGTCCTGGATACCAGGTGTCATCACGTCTTTATCATCAGTAAGGGGACACGCTTCACTCGCGGTCCTTGTTGTGTAATGCAGACGGCAGCAGCAGCTTTGTCTCGATGATCTTATTTACCTGACACCATAAAAGGGCAGGAGTGACAAACTGATCTTGTCGATTTGAAGAATAACCCTTATGAGGTCAAATGAAGCTAGTGATTGAAGTGCGGTGGGTGCAGTAATTGCCAACAAAATGAAAAAAACAAAAAAAAACCAACCCTGGTTGCTGATGTGTGAATGGAGTTTGGACGGACTTGAAAATGAACTAAAATCTGATCCGTTCGCAAAAAATCACCAACTTCGTTCACGATCGCGTTCACAATGAGACAAGGGAACTCTGTTCACGAAACCGGAACTTAGTTCATATGAACGGAGTTCCACCCAACCCTGATTACAAGGCATTCTCAGATTGAAAATATGATTTTTTTGCTTCTTTCTGTTCAATAATTTGCTGATATGGTAGTGATGTGACAAGCAGTTCATGCTTTTTACAGACATATATGTTATTTTTGTGTAGTTTCATTGGTGCTAAAATGTATTTGCTAATTACTTTTCCCATTCCTTTTTTTTCTGTATAGCTTCCATCAGAAGATGAGCCATTGCTGCTCAAGTTAAGAGAGGAATCAAGGTAGTCTGTCCAGTATAAATCTGTTTCTGCTGTGGTGTGCCATTGCCATATGTTGTTTTCAAATAAAGTGTCAAAAGCTGACATGTCGGGGCCAGTGTATTAGATACACACCAGGCATGCAATTGATTGATTTGTATTTTTGATTTCTCAGCTGTGACATAGCCGTAACATCTCGGTTTTGGAAGTCTACAACAGAAGCAGAACACATCCAACTACTAATGTATGCCTGATTTTAAATGGGGAGAGAGGAGAGGGGAGGCACACCTGCTATATCAAAACTTCATATTATAACAATATTATGAAATTTATGCATCATGGTTTAGGCAATCAGGGCAATGTTAGCCTGCTTAGTGTAATTGCACTCATGGTGTTTGGAACTTGAATAAGAAATGATAGCTGACTTTGTGCAGTGGAAGAGAGTTTTCAAATTTTATAAAAGACTGTTCATTGTTCAAATTTCAAAATTTCACTCCTTATGCTTGCTGTATGAAAGTGATACTGTAGGTATATTTTATTATCTACAGTTCGATTCTGATCTCCCTGTTTCCACTTTTCAGAGCTTTATTCCTTCAGAGAAGAAGCAGGGAGCTCCTGGACAATGATGAACTTCAGGTATCTTTGACAGTCTTTGTCATTCAGACTATGTGTTTAGTTTGACTGTTTTATACTCTGAATTGGTAGACACAGTTTTCCTAGTATCCAGTAATTTTCATTCCTGTTGATCAGTCATAATAACAGGGATGCCACATTCCCAGAATTATATATAATGAGAAATCTGAGAGTATTGGCTGTTCCAAAAATGTCCTCTGAAGTCTTGTCCGAGAATCCAAGATGCTACAGGAAAAAAGAAATTCTGAGATCTCAGAGTTAATCAGAAGCTTTGGGACGGCTGCCGTTTGGATATATAAGAATTGATGGTAGCTTGTATACAGCTAGATTAGAAATGATAAGAGGTCACTTCTGATTTTAAAAGGCTGGGGCTTCGGTGGTTCTGTGCTAGGCTTAAATCGAAAAAGAGGTTATTTCGGTGTTGAAAACACATTTGGAGAATGGAATCATATGGGACACACAAATTCAGCGATAACATTTTCCGATGCACGATTTCTTCTTTCATAGGACAAAACCTTGTAGGCCTAGCTTAGACAACACTAGGACTGGCTGATCACCAGTTCAGTCTTGCTTCTTGTCCTTAATGGACAGTGTGCAGGTTAGACCAGTCAACTGTGTGAAACACATAGATCCAGACTAAATCTGTGTTAATGTGCCCAGTTTGAACTGTGATTAAAAGCAAGCAAGACACCCAAGGAGTAAGATCCTTCAGGATCACCCTAATAGTATTTGTCTAAAAACTTCTCAAAGCTTGCTTTTACCCATCCCAGGCACAAGCCAGATTTTGAAGCAGATTTGCCTAGCCTTTGTGTCAATCAGTTTCTGACACTGAGGGAAGTAGGTTTGGATGACTTACAGGGTTGAGGAGTCAAAGTAAGTGATAAGTATTTTTTATAGTCTCATCTGCTGCTTGGCCCTTCATATGTAGGGGTTGGCAAATCTGCCGTCTTTTTCTGTGTTCTATAATAATGTAGTAAATTTGTGCCTTTTTATTGTTTATTAGGTAGTTTTTTTTCTTTATTGTTTAAGAGATCGCTTTATGCAGAGATCTAATGTGAATTGTCTTTTTAAAAGAAGAGGTTTCAGACCAAGAGACAAAGTCAATGTGATTTCCTGCAAAACTACAAAAGGTTCAGAGGATTTCATTAAAAGTGGGGGCATCCCTGAAATAATGATAATAATGAGGTAAACAAGTCTGGCATCTAGGCACATACCCACTTACATGACTTGACATAATACTGTAGCAGGCCAGATCACTCAGGAATAATTGAATAATTTTAAGGAGAGTTTATTTTAAATAGACATGGTAAACTTTTCATTTTCCCCTCTGTTACATTCTTGATTTTATCTCCAGAAATTATGGTTTTTATTGGATAAGCATCACACACACCCCCTTCATGGGGATGAACAGATGATCTGCTATGAGGATTTCTTGAAAGTGCAGGAAGAGGCCGGGCACAAGTGCAAGTAAATTCAATAATATAACTTGTATTGTTGTGATGCTATGTTTTGTTTTTGTTGTCTTTGAACGTAAGTTTGCTTGGCATTTACTGACTTATTATTTGCAAGACCAAATAATAAATTTGCAACCAGTATAAATATACAGTGTAAATTCAACCTCCATTGTCCATTTTCTCTGAATCACAAGTCTTGAAAAAGGCGTTTGTGTAATGGTACCTCAGTGAAATTTCTTATGAGAACTTAACAAAAAGAGATGGGTTACATTGAAAATACCTTTGCTTGTTTTTAGAGTCCAAAACCCAAAGCTTTTACCAAAGAAACACACAAAAAAAAAAGCCACCACTGATCATAATTTCATGAGATGAGAAATGAACATTTACTTTATTGCAGTTGATGTTTTTCCATGAAGTCATCCAACTCAAACCTCATAACTGATACTAGTTAATCAGTGTACTATCCTTTCTAATTTCAGACCATTCTTTCAAGCTTCAGTATTCTGCAAACTCCTTCAGAATGACCCTTTTGGTAGAATATCTATTATGCAGTTCTTCAATTATGTTATGCGAAAAGTTTGGCTTCATCAGACCCGTATAGGTTTGTCTCTGTATGATGTGGCAGGTCAAGGGTACCTGAAAGAGTCGGTGAGTTTCATTATGTTAGTCAGGGTTCCTGCTTAACTGGTTGATAAGGAGGGTGACAGTGACATGCTGAAGAATGATTATCTATCAGTGAGGCATTATATGCTCCAGTGCAAGTTCAGAATTGAAACATATGCTCGAATATGTTTACTCTGAAAACCTTTAATATGAAATTAGCATTATTGCAAACATTCTAGAAGTCCTAGTGTTTTCTTATAGAATTTATTAATCTCTTATAAAATATTATTAGCATTAATCTGAAAAATACCCCTATTGCAAAGCAATCCTGAATGCCATAGTGTCCCATTTTTCCCTCTGAACTATAATGTCCTTTTTACCTGCAAATCTGGCCCTACACATGCCACATCTACCCCTAATTCACCTCAGGGCTTAACAAAGACACACTAATCAATAGCAGTGCATTGTAATGAATTTTTTGTGATACATCATCCCAAGAGACAGACTCTATTGTAAAACTCTTGATAGTAAGTTATATATCAGCTATCATGGAACATGCTAAATAAGTGAAATGGTTTAGAGAGACTTCTGAATTGCGTACTAAGAAGTTCCATGTATTTGATATGGGTTCTGTCATATTTCATGTGATCGGTGATAATATGATAAAATGAATTTGTACTTTTAATGAATAAGAAATGCAAAGAGTCAGGTAATATTATATTTAAACCAAAATATTTATCTGACTTTGTGGTGTTCTTTCATGTCACTTTAGCTACATTCATTTCAGTGGTAAATGTATGGATGTTGCACCTCAAGAATATTTCATATCTGTAATTCCTATTATTAGCATTTATTTTAATTTTGTCTTCATTGCAGGATCTGGAAAACTATATTTTAGAACTGATACCAACATTGCCGCAAGTAAGTCATAATTCTGTATCATCATGCAATGAAATTTATTGGTGTTCGAAAAAGTAATCAGGCCATCTTAAGATTATTGAGTGTCACCTGACATAGCCTGTTGCACACTCATTGATATTGTGTAGAACTAGAATGTTCTTTTCTCTATTTGAGTTTTCATATCCCATGCATTGTTAAATGATACTCATTTTTTCTTCTGCAGTTAAATGGATTAGAGAAGACATTTTACTCCTTCTATGTTTGCACAGCTGTACGCAAGTTTTTCTTCTTCCTTGATCCCTTGCGGAGTGGAAGAATTCGTATACAAGATATTCTTGCCTGCAGCTTTTTGGATGATTTGCTTGAGGTTAGTTTCAAGCCAAGTCACTCTCATATTGCTGAAGATGTGGAGTTTTTTAGAAATGAAGTTAAAGGGGACATTGAGGTCATGCGAAGGAAAATACAGCCGCCAACAAGTATGACAATATATTTTCACCATCATCATGTATTTCAAGACAGCAGTTAGTATGTTATGTTTAAAATGTATTTGTTAGTGGCATGAGCATCACAGAGACACTGCAATGCTGTTTAAATCTTACACTGTCTATGAAAGTAGATCTTACCATTGTCTTTGCTAATCATTCCCCATACTGTCGTGTTGAGCTGCCTATAATGTCACTTGCTTGTTGAGGTATTGTGTGTTTGATTGATGTCTCTGCTTCATAGCTTCGGGATGAAGAATTGTCAAAAGAAATGCAAGAGTCCAACTGGTTCTCTGCACCATCAGCCTTGCGAGTGTATGGACAATATCTCAACCTTGACAAAGACAGAAATGGCATGCTCAGTAAGGAAGAATTAGCAAGGCAAGTAGAGAGACTGGGTCCATGGAAAATGGGTAGANCAAAGGAATGCTCCACCTGACACAAAAGCACCTTAAACTGTAATACTAATAATAAAACTAATAATAGTACTTGCTGAAGCAAAACACTTGATATTTTGTTGTTTACATTCCATGTTATGCAATGCATAAATTGTTTCCCATAAAAGATGGTTGATATGAATTCCAGCTGAGGTGAAATATGTTTTGCCAGTCCTGTGCTATACATTTTAAGGAAACTACATTGTATTGCATCATTAAATGGGAAAATGGATCCGTCAGACCTTGTAGTATACAAGAGGAGTGCCAGCTTCTCATGAAATCCAGGAAATATGGTGCAAATGTCCTAGAATATCTTGGATAATGGTCCAAAAATATGCAGGAAAGATTGGAAATTGACTCTTTCAACGGCATGGGAACCTTGCTTCAAAGTAAAATTCTGGCCCACAATGGTCAGGCCGGTCTTTTATCTCCACCGCAGCAGTGATCTGTTTCAGTCAATGCTTACTTTATGTTATTACCAATAAAATGAATATTTTTTTGATTCATCATGAGAAAAGAGTGAGGCTAACGACACTTTAATTTTGCAGCATATACAGTCGATCAAAAATATGTTCTTACGGATGTTTTTCTGTATGTCAATCAAAACGGGTAATCAAAGGGGCTTATGGATTCTCGACAGAAAGAAGTGTTCGCCAAAAAAGTCGTGCCACAGATTTATTATCTGATCTTTATTTCTGCTTCAGTCAAGAATTGCCTATGTCATCCCAATTGACAAAACTCATTCAGTGGCCAGTGGCTTTGTAACTTACTGTTTGTTTTAATATATACTAGCAATCATTAAAAACGCATCACTTCGTATAAACAGCACAGCTCATTGAGCAAAAATGAAGATACCTAAAATACTCATAGTTTCAAATTCCTTATGCATCTGCTGAATTGAATTCGCTGCATTTCCAAAAATGAAATTATTCAGGACCTTTGGCAAGGAGTTATCGCCCCTAGGGTGCGATAACAAAAGTTCCACTCATTGGAATGAAGGTGTAGGCATCATCAATACCGGGTGTGACCCCCACGAGCATCAATACAGGCTTGGCATTGGTGTCGCATACTGTTGCAGAGTGCTTAAAAAATCCATTCTGCAGTGACCGCATGCTCCAAGTCGTTCACATCGTTGATAACATGCTGGCGAGCTCTTCGATGAAGTTCATCCCATGCATGCTCAATCGGGTTCATGTCAAGCAAGTTTGCTGGCCAGTCCATCACATGAAAAGGTTGCTGGGCTAAAAAATTCATTGTTACGTTGGCTGAAAAATCAGCAGATTTCCACGATTCTGGAAAAATGGCACTACACTAGGTCTCAGATTAACTTGATTGATGTAGACGTCTGCAGTAACATTCACTTTGAATACATGAAGGGGAGAACGATGGCCATAGGTTCCACTTTACACGTGTACACTTCCCCCCTCCATACCTGTCGTGCTGCATCACACAGGCATTAGTAAATCGTTCCCTTGGATGACGCCAGACGCGAACTCTTCTGTCTGCAAAGGAGACATTAAAACGGCTCTCACCAGAAAACATCCTTGATCTCCATTCTGCTCTCGGACAACGAATATTTTATTGAGCCCACATCAATCTCTTGGTCATGTGACACCTAGTGATGACATGGCCAATGAGAGGATATATGTTCATAAGGCCAGCGATATGAAGTCTACAACGTACAGTATGTGCGCTGATAGGTCCCCAGGTACCAGGAGTTTGTGTGGCTGTCCAGACTGCCTTCTGGAAGAGATTCCATAAATGTGAAAGTCTTATCAGGCAATCTTGTGCAGGTGTTGTTACATGTGGTTGTCCGGGCCTGGGGTGGTCATTAGTGGTTCCTGTCTCCTGAACTCACTAATTCAGCTTCACAGTGGTAGATTGGTTACAATTAAAATACCTTGCAACTTACCTGGTCACCATTCCACTCCTTAGCATTCCAACTACTTGCCATCGCTCTTGAGATGACACTCGCGGCATGATAAAAAATAAAAAAATCACGTTTGATGAAAATTGACTCTGGCGTTTTGCTAACAGAAACTTGCTTAATGTGTGTACCCAGTTTCACAGTAATCTGACCTTTTATACAGCCAGTATGTATCAAAACAGTGATTTCCACGTGGGACTCATTATTTTTTAGTGAGTATCAACTTATCAAAAAAAGTGTCAAAAAAAGAGCAGTAACACTTGCACACCTACCAGATGTGAAAATCTCTCACCTGTGTACACATTTACCCATTGAAAACAACTTACACTTTCGATGCGTTTTTAATGGTCGCTGGTATATATTCACTGACTTGATCTTCACAGATTTCAGGAGATAGCATAACATTTAGGCCACTGCAGTAACCAAGTCCTTGAAATTTTCTGCCAGTTATTTTAAGGGAAATAATGATCTGTTAAATTGGTAGCTGCTGGACAGTTAGCTTTTATTATGAATTCTGATTCATGTCAGTGTTAAGCAAACTACTAAACACCTTTCTTTGACCAGTACTATGTCAATCATTGAAATTTTCATGTTGCCCTGACCAGAACAGTTCACCGAGATCAGACATTAAGAGGAAGTTTGTGAGGTCGCGCGTCAGGTAACCACTACGCATACTCTCCTTTTTTGTTAATTAGTAGAGGATATGATTCAGGCCTAGCCCTGGACATAGATTATTTGAAAATAGTCTCACCTTCCACCCCATTTGTTGTTGTGATTCGTCTTACACAAACCTTTGGTGTGGTTGGGTATCAATATCTTTCATTCCCCACTCAATTGCCCCTTCTGCACTGTTTACAGATATGGTACAGGGACCCTGACTGAAGTTTTCCTTGACAGAGTTTTTCAAGAGTGTCTCACATATGAAGGAGAAATGGTAAGACTAAATGTTCTAGAGCGTGGAAAACTCTGTAAAGGCCATTCTCTCACATTACCAACATCAGGCCTTTCTTTTCAGATGTGGTGGAAGAAATGCTATATGGTCAGATTTCCTGTCATTTATTTTTACAGTACAAAATTAATAATACTATTAAAGATTTGTTAAGATTCATATGTAGGCAGTGCCTGCTCAAGCAGCTTCACAAAGTTACCCCATGAAATATTGTATTCCCTTTCCTTGCAGGATTACAAAACCTACCTAGACTTTGTACTAGCCATGGAAAACCGCAGAGAGCCCCAAGCCCTCAGATACCTCTTCCGCATTTTAGATGTTCAGCACCAAGGCTACCTTAATGTATTTTCACTCAACTTCTTTTTTAGGGTAAGTTATGGTCTATGAACGTATGTGTGAAGTCCAAGTGTGTCAAAAGCAAAAGAAATAATGACTATAGATAACTGTTTGCATCTTCAGAAATGTGCCATGCCTTAATTGGAAGGAGAGATTTCACACGTTATCTTGTTAAGAAGAGAAAGTACTTGGTGAAAAGAAGCTGGTTTTATGATATCCAAATGTTCCTGCTGGGCTCCAGTTGAGGTTACAACCAAGCATAATGTAAAAATTTAATAAAAGCTATTATCCAGCATATTTGTAGAGAGTATTGTCACATTTAGCAAAGAAGTATGATTCTTCTTACCCCTCTATATATCTTATCACATTGTTATACTATAAATCTAAGCATCACAAAATCAAATCTGTATATATGTGTTTGTGATGTGAACATTAATTATTTGGGTGACAGAGTGTTCTGAATCAGAAATTTGAGGCAAATTTAGAATGGAAAGCTGCAAGATATATTCTACCTTTTGGTTCCACTGCAGGCCATTCAGGAACAGATGAAAATCCATGGACAGGAGCCTATCAAATTCCAGGATGTTAAAGATGAAATATTTGATATGGTCAAACCTAAAAACCCTCTGAAGATCACACTGAATGATCTTATCAACAGGTGAGAACTGTTCTGTTCATGAAACTACGAAAGTTATTACAATTTTCATCTTTGGGCCCAGGAGTTATTATCTTTACAGCCACTTACAAAACTTCTGCAGTGATCAAGTCTTCTTCAGTAGTTTTAGTAGCAACCACTGAGCACATAGAAAATGCTTTTTAAATACAGGGTCTTCATAGAATGTTGAGATATTTTGTGCTGAGTGAAAAGAGGTGAAAATATGATTATCTGTTTTTCTGCTGGTATGCAAAGCCACACACAGTAAATAGATCTTAGATTTAGATTTATTTAACAAACGCGAGGAAAAATGCACCCATAATCTGTGGTCAGGTTCCCAAATCAAGGACTCATTCTGAATTGGTCAACAGAATATATTTTTTACTCCTACACTGATGATGCTGAAAATGACTGATTCCTGTTCAGCTAGTATTCTTTAATCTTTAGAATTTGTGCTGTGTTGCTATTGTTTGTTTGAAGCAAAATAAATTATGGTAAGAGTGGTGGAGAAACTGAAAATGTGAAGAGGACTCATTTTTATGTCTTCTGTTTTAGTTAAGTTGTAGAATCCCAACTATATATTCACATATTTGTATTGTTGTAGGCAAACAATTCCTTGAAAGCAGATTTTCTGCCCTTGTATTAGTATGAAATAGGTCATTTAATTAGAACATGCTGCCACACACTGGTCATTGTTAGTGTAGTCTATCTTACGTTGATGTATATTTATGGTCTAAATACATTTACCTTATTATTTGCTTTTGTCTCCAGTGGGAAAGGTGACACTGTTGTTAGTATCCTGATTGATCTTAATGACTTCTGGACCTACGAGAACAGAGAATACCTAGTGCCAGACTTATCAGATGAAGTTTGATGATGGTGGTTTAAGTGTATTGAAAGGCAACAATTATCTTAGTTCTGTTGTCATGGAGGACAGCTCTCAAGCCCTCCGTCACCAGATAGGACAACTGCCATTTCATATGTCAGAAATATATCGAAAATCTCTGGAACGTTATAGTCGAGCGCAGCAGTTTTGTCTGCTCAAATATTAAACAGTCCTCATGTTATCTTCTGCATGCCCAAACACTGCATTTGTCATCTACTCTTTTGTTAAGCATTACATCTGTCTCATCTCCCGCTGCCAAAGGATTGCATTAACTAGCTGCTTCATTGTTGAACAGTTTATATGATATATTGATCGGTATTAAAAAGCCTCCACTGAAAAGAATAAAGGATGACTGTAATAAAGGAACTAACAAAGCCACAGGAGTAAAAATTTTACACATCTTTATTTAGACATGCAGTAATTGTCTTTAAGCAACATAGAAAAAAAAGTTAATTCTGGATTTAGCTATGATTTATTGAATTTTATAACTTCCCATGTTGAAGAAAAGTTAATCAGGGATTGGGAATGTTACAATCTCTTGTACTAGTTTATATTGGTGAGTATTAACGCCGGACGGTTCATCATCAGCTCTATAATTCAGCACTGCATCTCTCATCCAGATTACTTTGATTTGAAGTAAGCCGTCCTTGATTTTCTGCACTGTCCAACACTGTGAGCATGTCTGCTCCTTCATTAAGCATTGCATTTATCATGTACTCCCTGATATCAAGTTTGACATCTTTCACCTGTTCATATGTTAAGCACTGGATTGATCAGTCATCTACTCAGGTATCAAGCATTTCATTCATCCTTCATGAACTTTATTGTCAACCAAAGGCATCTGCTATCTTCTCTTTCGTCAAAATATATATTGATCATGATATTAGTTGTGATGCACTGCAGGTATCACAGAATATTTGTCTTTGGAAATGTTAAGCAGTGTTTCATGTTTACTTCAGTTTGGAAATGTTAAGGGGCAATTTGGAGGGCCGGTGTGAGACGGAGCTGCATGATGTTGTCCAAAAAAGGGACAAAAGATTATAAAAAGTCTAGCTGGATCTTCAGAATGTTTTGTTCAGTCATTTGGACATGTTAGATATATCTGTAGATAGCACTGACTCCAGCCAGCAATATCTTTCAGGACAGCACAAAAAAACTTGTTTATTCTCAATTTATTGTCATTCTTGTTAAATTTTTCACTTTATTTAATACTGCTTAAGTGATTATGTTTGAAAAAGATAAGATTAGGCTCACTGGTGGCTAATACATAATTTTGTCCCTGTGGGAAATTGCATTTCAAACTCCTAAACTTTGCACCAAGAATTGCAAAATTTGCATGCAAAAGGTGATACAATTTGCACCAAAATTTGCAAATCTGCCTAAGTGTTGCATTATAAAAACGTGAAATTTGCAGTCTTAAGATAATGTCAAATTAATGGATTCTATAAGAAACATGCACTAAAAAATCACAATATCAAATGTAAAATCAAGATCTAGTCTAGACTCTATATAAGACATTTCAAAAGATTATCTTGGTCTGAAAATAATGATAGACTTAACTGAGAAATGCCCTGATATTTCCTTGTATCAATAACAATTAACAGAGACCTCCAAGATGACGCCTTCAAATTACATGTATATAAGAGAAAAAAGCTTCGGAAATTTAGTGGAGACTCAAACTAACCTTTTCTCTTCCTGGCATTTTCACTGAAGTTTCACTGAATCTGTGTTATTGCTACTCCAAGTACATGTATTCTGGGCAACATTCACTACTGGTGTGTTTAGAGTTGACAAGACTCATTTGGGTCAATCTCATTGAGTGTTACTCTTCGTCTCTCACGCCTGTTCCTGCCACACATCCATCCCGGTCTGCTTCTTCATGTTGTTCATAGCCCTGTATGACCCATGGCCCCTAAACCCAATATTACACATAATGTATTCATGTATCATAGCCATGAGTCAGTGTCTGCGATCAATTCTGCTCTATCCAGGCACAAATTTCCTACATATCATAGCTATCGGCTTCTGACCTTAATTCTTCTTGAGAATCCGAGTTCTGACGATTAGTATCACCATCACCAAGGCCTGACACAACTAAAAATTCACTCCAGCGGAGGACTCCGACTCAGGTTTGTTTAGGCTCAAAAGTTCAGTCGAGTAATATCCCGTGTGTAACCAGGCTTTATTAGCTTCATAACTTTGTAATATCACCACTTCACGTTTGTTGTACCATACCGATGTCATATTGGTCTATGAGCAAAGCAAAGGTATAGAAACGGAATATGGATATTCATGCTGCATTCCAGTTAACGTAACATTGCGACCTTAGCAGAAAAAAGTTAATTGCACAGCCCAAATCAGCAAAATTTGCACCAAATTTGCGGAAAATGCCTAAATTTGCAAAGTTGCGGCAAAGCCTCAAAAACGCGCAAATTTGCTCTAATTTGCAACCGCAATTTTCTGGGGGAACAGATAATTTATAACTGCTTGAGTCCCTCCCAACCGCTCTCATAAAATAATCGTTCAGGTGAACTCTCCCCGTTTATACGGATACTATGTCTCCACTTTAATTTTTTGGTTGTTTTTAAGATAAAAAATTTGGACTGTTTTCTGCTGTAAATTACAATACTTTCTCATCCCTCTATAAAGGCAAAGCTGGCATGTGTACTATTTGGGCATTATCAGGAAGTCCCTCTTATGAGGCCAAATTATTTGTCATTGCTTTGATGTTAATATTTGTGCAATGGTCAGCAAGTGATCTAGGTATGTGATTATGCCTTAATAGTAAGTGACTGTTGATCACGTCATTCATATAGGATGTTGAACCTCACTTGGCTAGCTGTTGAGACTTTGCTGATAATCTTCAAATGAACAGGGTATACCATAACAGCAAGTGCTGACCAACACTGATAAGGGGCATAAACTCCCACACAGATATTCAGGCTGCCTGTCAACATCTCTAACTGCATGGAAGAACAAGTTGTCAGCCAGACTTTTTTATTACTCTGATATGCCTGCTCTCTTAGATGGCAAATTCTCACAAACATTTTAAAAGCATATTGAATAGATCACAAAGATTAGAAACGTTGGAAAAAAAAAAAATCACTCAGACTCAGTTTGTGGGTCAGTGCCTTCAAGTAGCTGACCGATAAAGTAACATTTGAAAACGTAAAATTGATAAGGATTTTAACATTTTTCAGCTTAACTTGTTCCACGGAATTTCCTGGGCACAAAAAATTAATTCCTGACCAAAGTTAAGCAATAGCTTGTACAATACCGTCTCTCACAATATACTTAATGGTGATTCATGACATCAGGATGAAGGCAAAGAGTTAGCAGTAATTAGACCGGTTTATGTATAAAATTTCTGTTGCCATCTATGGCAAGAGGAAATTTCCAAGGTTTGGATCTTCTCCGTAAGTCCTAAAAGTCAGTATTATCTTAAGAAAAAGTTTTATCATATTCATAATTGTCACTGTTCTAGAAATGTGAGAAATTCCTCATCTGGAAATTACCTCTAGCTGCTTTACTTATTCATTATCAGCTGTTCTCATTATATCCATTTGTATATCGCATTTCATATGGAAAAAAAAGAAAAGGGTCCAAAACCATTGAGACTCGCCAGCTGGTGTTTGCTGGGAGGGATGGTCTCCGGAATATAAAAAAATTGTCTATTTAGAACAGTTTTATGCAGCTCTTGTGAAATCTTTAGGTTGAAGCTAAAAAATGAATTGTGATTGTATGCATTGATGGTCACATTATTTTATTAACTCAGTTAACTGGCCATTCTAAATGTGCACAGTATTGTTAATTATGAATGGAAATGTGACAGATTCATTTGTGGAGCATGAATACATGTACAGGCTAATCTCCTTATTTCAAGACAATTTGACGATACTACTGTGAACACGAGAATTTTGGTTGTTGAATGAGCTTGTGAAAAAGGATGATGTTTCATGTTTAGTGCTTTGATCAAATAGTAAAATCCCGGTAACCTTACATGTACTTGTTTTCACAATGAGACAGTTCACCTAAATTGTGGGGTTGCTCGTTTTTCACACATAATTGTTAACTGTCAACTGATGTTTCTTGTGATGGTTCGTAGTTCTTACAGACTTGTCATGCGTAGGGGCCATCAGTGTTACAGAATCACAGATTGTGTGTTGGAAATCGTACATTTTTTATATTTAAAATCTAAATAGGAAAATTAAACACATGGAGTAAGTAAATGTCAACGACAAGTTGAGCACTGCTTTTTCTTTTTTCCTAGTTTTCTCCAGCATGTCTAGATAATGGCAGAGAATGGAACTGTAGCAGCTTTCTTACAGATATGTAAACATACTTATTACTAAAGCCTTTTTGTATAAAACTTTTCCCAAATCAAAACATTTTGCTATGTCCAGAGGGATAGTTGAGTTAGATAAGTCTTATAGATACACAAAAAATGATAAACATGAAAAGGTTTAGCAGTCCCATGTCCTTTATATATAATAAATGTGTTTGAGTATAGGGATGTTTTATAGGTTAGATTCTGTTGCCTTACCAGTGTCTCTGAGGGGAGGATTGTTCCTCGACTGAAACAAATTGTCCTGTAATTTAATCATCGTAGCTTTCAGATCTCCAATGTATTTAGCATAACTCTTTGGCATGGTAGGCAGTGAATTAGCAAGCATGGATCACTTACCTGCACAATGCAGTAATTGGTTCCTGATCATCCTGAAATATAAATTTGGATGTACTTAGCACTGGCATCACTGAAATTTTCAGAAACTTGAAAGATGACTCAACTTCCCTCTGCCAAAGAAACAGCTATGTTGTTTCATACTGCTGGAGCATATAATAACCTATTATTTGATACAAAATACTAGTGCAGTACTGTATAGCCTATCTCAAATCAATTCATTTGCCCCTGTGAAAGATAAACTGTGCTTGTCGTGATTGCTATGCACTCTCAAACAGTATATATTCCACCTGTTGTGTTATGGTGACAAAACCCTTCGAGTGCTCTGCAGAATATTAGATGATCAGTTGCACCAATGCTTGCTGTTACTCACTTTATTTTTATACCGTAGTGAGACTGCCAAATCAGCACTCTTCAATGTGTGCCACAAATATCAAGAGGAACAATGACTTTCTTGATTATTTGGCCAGGGTTGAAATAGCATGTGAGTAACCATTACAGAAAAGACCAAACATACATGATATATATTGCTTCCTCAAAATGAAATGTCATGGGACCAGATGAAAGGATTTTAGGCTGTAGCTTCCATCTTTATCAATGGCACAACTTTTAAAATGAAACTGTTCACTTTTTTCGCTCAAGGTACAGACATTTGTAAATGGATGACCAAATATTTTAGTGTGGAAGCAGGAGCAGATATGCCCTCAAACTTTAAAAAAAAGAATAATTGAGCTACACTAGTTTATTTTTACTTTTTGCCCTTTAGCATCGGTAAATTCACAAGGAAATTACCCAGACACCTACCAAGTATTTTTCACATACTGCAAATACAATATAGTCGGACCACAATAAAAAATGTGTTACTGCCTGACAAAATGAAGCGATTTTTGGCACTATCAAAATTTATAAAAATTGTCAAAAGCAATACTGAGTCAATTTTATGGAATTTGAAGTTTGAGTATATTTGAAAAAAATTGATCTATTCCCTCAGTTGGGGAAAAGGCCTTCAAATTTACTTTGAATCAAGTCACTATGGATAATTTTTATGAAAATGTGATTAGATGGCTTATGTCATGTGGCCGATTTTTTGCAGGTATGGGCAGTACGAGTTTAATATTTTCTGTAAATTCATTGTGCCTGGGGTTTAAATTTTTCATAATATCAATTTCTCATGGAGATATGACCAGTTTGTCTGAAGAAAGGTATTACATCAATATGTTACCCTGTTTGGTAGGCAGTTTTGGTCTATATTTAAGTTGAAACTTTTTTTCTCAAAAACTGTCATTGTGTGGAAAAAGTATACTTACTGCTCTGGTTAACTCATTATTTAGATCCATTGAATAATAAAATGAAAGAATAGTTATGAATCCATGCATAACCGAGGTATTTATGATCCGGTTTCACCATGCCAATTTCATGTTTTTTGGTTTTTGTTGTTTTTTTTTGTTTTGTTATTTAGCTTTCATTATAACTCATTATTAATATAATTCATTATTATATCATTTGTAGATGGATTCATCTGAAATGTGGCATATACCATTCATAGTTTCAATTTTATGTAACATTCACAAGCAAAATTTTGCAAAATTTAGGGTGTCATATAATTTAAAATTCATAAAATAAAAACAAAGATATCAAAATTTTATCTATCATTTTGTTTTTTTTGAAATTGTTGTACATGCATGTCAATTTTGAGCTCAGTATGTTAATAAATAAGTGAGTTATTAGGATTTAAAGACTGGAAAGAAAACCAATATTCCTGCCATTACCATATCAGTGGACATTTTTGTGATGTTCTATAGCACTTTTGGAAACAGTCTAGGTGCATATTATTCTTGTATACTCTCATTAATTTGGTCTATAAATACCCCTTTGATGTCAACTTCCACCTTTGAGAAGAAGGGTGTATTGTACTGGTCTTTCCATATGTTAGCATTGCATGACAGAATCTACATGTATCATCATTAACATCATACTGCATATGTTTCAGCTTCAAACAAATTCATAGATCTCATATATAGTATTTCGTTGAGTATATGACTTTGTTCACAGCATGAGCTAATCTGAGTTTTTTTTAAAGTGTGATCATAGCATTTGGTTTGGATGACTACATTTATGCATTAGCTGAAATAACACAGTATGTGGTTCATAGTTTTCTTTTGTCTATGTTTTATTGAGACAGAATTGTGTTTTTCATTAGTCTTTGATGATGATCAGAGTGTTCATTTGTTTGTAGCAAGAATGAAGACTGTATGTAGATAGATTATAGTATGACATATCAGCTGTACACATCTCATAACTATGCCTCAAATAAATGCACAGGGAACTTGGTCATAATAGGTGGTAGGGACTTTCCAAAATTTTATCACTATAACTGTGTCCTGTTGTTTCCAATTTGGAGACTGACATGGTTCATGTTGAAATATGCAGATATTGTGCTGGTGATGCTATATAAATCACTGTCACTGATGTAATGCATGATAGCCTCTGACAGTCAGCATGTAAACACTGACCAAGATGATCTCACCCAAATACTGGCTATCAAAACACCTATATGAGGATGAGGCTGTTATGCTGTCATGGCCAGATTTTAGTTCTGCCAGTCTCAAGATGAAAAGGCTGTTTTAACAATTTTAATAATAATAAAGAGGAAAGGAAAACAGGAATTGAGAGTCTGCCTTGTACCTCCAGTTTGATCACTTCCCTAAGAATAAGATTGTGTAAGATGATACCCTGTCTGAACTGGTGGCAGTGAACCAAATCATACAGAGTGGCTCCGCCTGTGTGTCTGAAATTGAGCATACTAAAGTTTAGCAGGTTTATCAAGGCAAACTTGTTTGCAGGGTACTAAATATTACACAGCAATATTGCATAAACTGCATCATTGAATTGCAACCTGGGTGCACTGCCACATCAAATACTGGATACCTGGATCACTTCTGTATATCATATAATGAGTGTGAAACTGCTGAGTTTCTTTCATGTCATAGTTTACCATTTATTGAATTGATGAGAAATTGAAATGTGAGTAGTAGATTGAATTGTACCTGCTTATGCAATGTCTTTGACATGAAAAGTTCATGTGTCTCAATAAAATGTATCATAACTATGAGAGTTCTGTGTGCATGTGTCCTGTAGATATGTTTGTTTAGGTAAGTTCTTGATCAGCTTGTCATAGAAAAATGATGACTTGCTTGTAATAGGGCACTGAGAGAAGAAAAAAAAAGCTCTGGTTTACAGAGATGTGAATCACTTAAGCAAAAGTTTTTTTGTGGCACATGAAAACTTACACCATATGACTGTAATTACTGTAATAACTGATACAGAGAACCTCAAAAGTATCAGGAAGTTTTTTTCCCTAAACATATTCAGAAATGTCTGTCTGTCTGTGCTTGGTACTTATGTTGAAATGTATAATGATGTTGATATTGGAGTTGATGGCCTCTGTTATATATGAAATCACGAGCAAAACCAGGAACATGTGCTTATAAAATCCATGTTAGCTCAGTTGTGCTCCATATATGCAGAGGTGATGAACATGACAGAAATCAGTACCACTATTCTGGCAACTTTCTTGTCTGGGGTTGTGACCAAATCATTATTCATTTGTGATTGTCCCAAGCTAACTTTATTTGCTGCAGAATAGTGGATGCTTCTTCCTGTTGCTTCTGGTTGAGCTTGAGAGCACTACGACCATTGTGAATACCATTACCACCAATGATAAAAAATATGAAATGGGGCTTCATTTGATAAAATGGCTCAATTAAAGTTTGATTTCTTCCCGGGTAGAACTCCCCACCAACTCCTACAGAAACGTATGCAAAAGAAGCGCAACCTTGTGTTAAAATTATTTGTAGAGATCATTACTATGATAATATGCCTCCTTGGCATGAAAATGGGTTTCATCTTCAAAGGAAGAATAACGCGCATTCACTGCTGGAAGCTGATAAATGAAGTTATCCACCCTTTGATCCCGGGAAAAAACACATGCGGCCAACTTCCGGTTGTAAGTATACAGTACAGTATACGAATGTCTTAGTGACCGTTGTGAGACCGTTGAGTCAAAATGCAGCCCCGAAACGAAGATTAACCACATTATGGTTATAAGAGAGCCTTCATCTCATATGGTTAACGCAAGTAGATTGATAGTACTGGAATCGCTCAAGCCTTGGTTGATGAGATGACTAATTGTCCCGAAAACGATGACAAACAAACAACCTCCATGATGGACATGATGAACAATGAACACTTACTAGTCCCAGCTGATTATGGATTGGGATGATCTAATTATCTCAGTTTCGTGAAAATACCACTGAGAATGCCTTGGGAGTTTCAAATCCCAATGAATTCATTTTCTTCCAAAGCGATTTGGCACATACATTGTACTCTTACATCAATCAGTAACTGTATCTTTGTATTAAAAGAAAAAACATGAACAGCAGATAAGTATGATGGGATGCTGATGAGGAGGAGTCCACGATGTAATAGAAGCTAATCCTTGATCAAAAAGGTGCTGGCCCAAAATATTTTAAAAATCCCCACAAGATTTTTTTTTCATAAGATAGTAGTTGGACTGCGACCACTAGCACTCCTAAAGTTCAAAGACCCTCTAAACTTCAAATACTGATACATACAGTTCATTTGTGGCAAGCCTTAAAACTAGGTACGATTCAGATTCCTTAATTCTTTGTTTTGACGTGGACATTTACAGCTTAACATTTATATGTTTGCAAATGTTACCGAAAAATGTAAAAGTTGCTTGTTTAATGGAATACTCTACATAATTATCAAGCAAGCCATATGCAAGAGATTTTGTTTTCGATGGATACACCTGAAGATGAGAGCGTGTTCCATACCATCATAAGCACGGCATTGTGATTAGACATGTCTCTCAGGTTTTTTTTGTTTCTTTTTCTATTTCCGGCCCTCAGACTCATATTCACTTATTTTTTTCTTTATATGTCTCTTAATTTAATTGTCAGTCTTGATAAGGTGCTCGGAAACGAAACGTTGAGCACTTTTTAAAATAAATATAAATTATATTTTTCAAACGTTCTATGTCAAATCCGGACAGAGCCATATTTAATTTCAGTGATCAGTCATATACGCTGCGCCATCCGCTCTTACCATCGGAAAGCAAGCCCCGTCTACAAATGGCCGTGGACATATGTTCATATTTTAACTACAATGTGTTTTATATCATTTATTTTTTTACCGCAACCTTCGAATGGATATTTAACTACCCTTACCAGTGAAATTCGAAACAAAAAAGACAAAAATGCTCCGATGTGAAAGTAAAATTCAATTTAGATTAGGAAAGCACCCCATTATGCCTGCCAACTCCTTTTCTACCCCGGATGGACCTTTAAGAAAGGTGTGAGCGCATTTCAAACGTTTTTCACTTGTTTATTTTCCGACAAAGTCACTTTCTTTTGCACCTTGTAAATACTTATCTTCAAAAACAAAATACTTCTGCGAAATAGCGAATTTACTGACAAAGTAACACAAAGTGGGCAACAAATTTGTCAAGCAAAGAACTATACTCAGTGAAAAAAGTTACGTAACACAAAGTTCTTCGCGATTATCTCTGTTCCTTTGATGTGTAAAATGAGGAGATTTTGTAGAATGTCCTTTGCGCACTGGAGACTCAGATTTGGACCAATCAAATTATTTGAATTGTCCTCAAGAAAACTTTAAAGAAGGACCTCCAGTTACAGGTCAAGTACCGGTTGCACCCGCCAGCTGCATCAATCACTACCTGGCATCTCCGGCCCATGGAATTGATGAGAACAGTAATTTTTGTTGCAGATTTTTTTCATGACAGCGCAGGACATACTGGTGTTGAATGGAAGTTGTAGCCCTTGGTTGACCCTCTGTGGGGCGGTCAGCAGCAGTACCAGACGGATAAAATTGGTGCCACGGTCTCCTTATAGTGCACCTGTTGATCATTATTCTTACAACCTCGGCCATTGGAATGCCAGCTTGCAAATGCCCCAAAGCCATGTTGCGATCTGCCAAATACATGTAATGCATGATTCAAAAAGGAATTTCTTTAGTAAATCCACGATTCTAATTGATCAGAATCCTCACATTCGGCTAACAGTGTTAAAGTGAGACACGCTGCAGAAAAAGAACTAGGAATGCAGGCCAAATTAGCCAACGGCAGCACTTTTTGCTGTATTCACTATCTGCACGTGAATTTTTCAAAAGGGTAAACACTGTTAATTTTTTTTTAATGTTTATCTTATCTTGAGACCTTAATAAAGATTTTCATTCATAACGAATGATGTTTTCGAAAAGGCAGTTGAAGTGGGAGACAGTTTATATTGTTGTGTAACTTTTTTTGCTGAGTAAGCCTGTATATTCAAGCACAGCCTTACAACTCAGTATTCTGAAAAACAGTTTTGGCAAAGATTTTATAAGCTCTTCTGTCAGATGGAATATGTGTAACCGGGTGACAAGGCACATAGTATATTTCTTTATATTAAGAGGGAGAACTGTGAGCCGTCTGATAATTATATTTTATGGTGTTTAATGGGCAGAGATTTTACCAAATTACTGTGAAGGACCAATTTTGAGAAGATAGACCGAAAAAAACCTACACTAGAAACTTTCATGTCCCTACCGGGAATCGAACCCAGGGTCTTTCAGCTTGCAAGTCTGAACGTTCTTACTACTACACCACGGGGACGCTAACTTCACAGCAGTTTAATCCTTTACTGCCTGAATATTGTTCCCTAACTTCCACGTGTGAGCCTAGTGTTCACCCATGACCCTGACATACTTTCCGACTGCTCACATATTATGCTTGATCGTTATTCTTAAAAATCGTTAAAAAGTGGTCATGTTATGACTATTAAGTTTAGTTATATTTGCCTCTCAGTGTGACATAATTAGGATAAAGCCTCCTACCAATGTTTTTTTTTCGGGCTTTTGTGTTTTATGGTGGTAATTTGGAAGTGGAGCTCTTTTT
>JAWQUT010000558.1:130100-158634 GCA_033807755.1 Ellobium chinense | reverse complement strand
GGGGGGGGGGGGGCGCACACACACACATGTCATTAATATCTGCAGAATGGTGTAAATGCATGTCTTTGTACTGTGGACTACATTACTGAACTGAGATGTGCTGTCATGTGCCAGATGATTTTGATCTCCTTTTTTTTTTAATACTTGAGAAAAAGATCAACTCTAAAATGGTAGAGAGTGAATGGAGCTCAGCTTTTGTGGCAGCCTGTTACTCTGCAGACATGGCTCAAAATTTCAGAACTTGAAAACTGTAAGGTACTGTGGAATTGCCAATCTGCGATTTTAAGGATTAAATTCTCTCGTTGATTATACGATCTGTGTAGTTGTGTCGGATAGGTTAGGATGTTTTAGATAACTTGCAAATGCACTGCTTCCATACCATTCCAACTGCATTAAGTAGGTTAATATGTGTCATGTCAGTTCTCTCCCATTTATTATTTCAAAGGGTACATCTTTGCTCTGCTTTGTACCTGGGTCGAGGCGACGAACCGTGCAGTGTTGTCAGATACCGTAGGAAAATTCGATCCATCCACCGCAAAGCCTTCTGAACAGTGAATACTGTGTCACACACCACCGACACTATGTAAACACGCACGGCGACCACCACACGGATGAAAAGGTCATTATGTAGACTTTCCAGATTGTGGTTCTATTTTCGGGTGGCTTAAGTAAGGCTTGCGCGAACTGTGTAGCTGCTGATAACAAAGACACTCGAAAATAGGCTGCGCTCTAACTATATACCATCATGCAACAATCAAGTTATTTTCATAGACTTCAGCTCTACTGAGAAGAATCAATTTTCAGTTACTAATTTTTCCTTACGGAATACACATTATGAACTGCTTGCGCATCAAGAAATCGGAGTCAATCGGTTTGTTGGCAGGTAAAAAGGCATTTTAGAGTTACCTGTGGTATCATAATACATGTAGTAATGTATCACATAGCAATGTAGATCTAACTGGTGTCTTAAGAATAGAGTAATATGCAGCTGTACAGTACGTAGTACAGTACAGTGGGACGTGAGAAAGTTGTATCTTGTGGTTCTGCTTGACAACACAAAGAACATGAAACGCTTCAGGAACATTGTACCTTCCTGTAGCTGTAAACAACACTGCAGTTGCAAAAACAGGCCAAGAGCAGTGGAACATGGATAGTAGGTCTAGTATGCTATCGTGTTACTGTACTAGGCGAAAAGGAGACCAGAATGACATGAGATCTACTGTTTCCTTTGCCCAGGGACAAAAGGACATACAGCAGAATCGCGATATAACGCAAAGCAAAGTCCATATGTTATTTATAGCCTACTTAATAATGAGATTAATATTAGCAATTTAAGGTTCACCATGTTTAACCAATAAGTGCACAAATGGAACCAATTTTAGAGTCTCGGATAGGTTGCTTTGCTTTTTTCCCAAATGCGCTCACGTAGATTAATATCAGTGATGATGTTTTAACATCAGCAACAGAAGCAACAACAACAACAACAAACAGCGCACTCACACATACATCGGTCTCGCCATGTGTGATCCACTGACGAAAGAATGAAAAGAAACGCGAGTGGCGCTGTGGCGCGGTGCAGTCACCCCACTGAACCACATATTACGAGCTGTACGTGACAAAAGCCTGTTTTATGTAGACCTAATATTCCAGAGAAGTCTGGGACAAGATGAATAGCGCTGCTTGTATAGTGTTGCAAGAACTTGTGACTGAACAAATAAATGTAGATCTAACGCTTAATAGCTATATGAGATGTTTTCTTGCTATTTAGATCTAGCTATAAAATATGTTTCAGCATGGTTATGGCGAAGCGGACAACTTTTGTTCTCAGTGTTATGTAATTTAAATTGAACAGACAAGTAATTTAAAACCTTACACGTTTTCAGCGGCCGACAAGCAAAACATCAGGCTAACTAACATAACTTCTAGAACTCATATAAAAATGTGTGATAAATGAATAGACTATAGACAGTACAGATTTTATGTGTATTTAATGAGCGTATTAACGTCAAAGAACAGAATCCGTTCAGCAACATTTCCCTTCAAGCTCCTGAGTAGTCCACAGCCAATTTGGAGGTTCGAAATTGACCATTGAAACGCTCATATGATAATGGAATAGTTTATTGGTTCAGAGGGAAGTCTTTACTTACCAGCCTCACGTATTTACAACATTATTATCTACCATTCCCAGCTGTTTTCACGTCACACACACTAAACTGCATGTGGGCTAAAAGAAACCGGCTGTGAGAGCAGTTAATTGCAATTCAACAACAGGAAACCACTCCTCAAGACATACGAGAAGTCATTAATCATACTAATCGACAAACTCGACCCGCGAGCGCCCACAGAGTATAATCGAAAGGAATGGACATTCACCTTAAAACTCAAAGTGCAACCCGCAAATAAACGATTATTTTAGCTTGGTTTCATGAACACGTCAGCAGTCTTATCACGAAAATTCGCACTGTGGCTGAGGCAGTTGTGACGCAATAGCCAGAGTTTAGCTCTTCCATGCCCGGTTTTGACAGACTACTTTAACATTACCAAAGAGAAAAGAGGGACTCAGAATTATGTCGGTATAGCCGGGCACCTGTTATAAGCGGGGTCATTATTCTGTACAATTGGACGCTTGTATAAGGAACTTGCTGTCAAGGTTCACCTACTTATGAAGATTGACGATACACTTTGCTTTAAAATGAAGTAACTTTGTGTCTAGACAGAACATCCAGAAAGCCCCACAAAGAATCATGCATTAAGATATCAAAGAGACATAGATGAAATCAGGTGTCAAACAACTGGTGCAATCGCAAATGACAGTTTTACTAAGAGCACCATCCTTATAAAAGGAAAATGCGCCATTCAGCATTTTGATGTGCAATTTTTGCATAGAAAATTCAATGCACTTTTGCACACCATGCTGTCTGGTGCAGTTGATAGGCAGTGACTGCTCCACGCTTCTGTATTAATCTTTTGAGGTAACCCTATGGAAATATCCTTTCTGTTCGATAATATGTTCTGTGGGAGCAGCTTAGATGAGAACGTTTAGGGGAATATGATCTTGATAGTGGTAGAGTGTAAAAAGCACTCTCCTATGTCGTTGCAATGTTTATGGACCGTAGACAGTGGAGTGGCCAGATTGCGTTCGTGAAAGTTGGTAAGCAAAATGTTAATGGACGATAATCATAGGATACTGTATAGGCCTATTTACTGGAGCAAGCAACCTGTCGCAAAAGGCATCAGTTCATTAGCTATGCTTAGAGCAACAGGGCCGTAAGAGTGTCATCCCACCCCACTCAGCCCCCTTCCCTCCCCAATCCAACCCCACAGAAAGCACTTTATTATGTCGAGTTTTAGACTTCAGTGTCTCCTATTCTTTTCTTGTAACGGGATACCGTGACCTTTATTGAAACCCCTTCCTGCATGTCTGGATAGGGCTGGAGAGAGGGAAGTATTGGTGGTATAGCAAGTAGGTCTACGGCTCTGCTTATGGATAAAGTTTCGTGTCAAAACATGGATAGATGCTGGCACATCATGAATATCAAATGAAATATTGATTTTATATCAAATATCGAAACAATACTGACTTGATATGGAAATATATTCAGGAGAATGGTAATATGTGGGCTGAGTGGTTTACGTTGTTAAGTTTAACAATTTTCGACAGAATAATAAGACCATTTGACTGATGTGCAAGGTAAGTTTTAAAACCTTAACTATCCAGACTATATGATTAGTTCTACCGCTCGTTCTGCTATTTTTGTGATGTGCTCTCGTTGTAGCTTTAACCTTTTCGCTACGTCATATTTTTCATGGGCCTATGTATTATGATAATATTTAATTATATAGAAAATAGCATGTATGGCTACGTCGGAAACGAGACGGTAATGCCACTTCCGGGACGTACATGTACGTCATACGTAGCGAAGAAGTTAAATATTATTCAGATTTGGTAGAGTTAATTGCTCTTTGGGCCCTTCGGATACACTGGTTTTGCGCCACCCCGCCCCCGAAGGTCGTGTTTTGCACCACCACGCTCTTCGAGTACCGTTTTCGGCTGATAGTATTAGATTTTGTGTAATAGAATAATTGTTTGGCGTGAGCAATCTTAACAAATTGACGCTATGGGGAAACAGATTAGAACATACCCTGTGCGCACGAAAAAATTCCCATCCCTTTTCCTATAAGTCCGCTTTGTGATCTTATTTTCGACACTCGATATCCACAACCCCTTCCCTCCGTCCCCACACATAGAGACCAATATCTTACACTAATATGTTTTCGAAACTGTTCATTTCGTTTCATTACTCTACAACCTCATCTATTAATACGTAAACTATCTAGCATGAATGTCAGTGTCCATTTTCAAGCTTGGATTTTCGATTTTCTCACTTCTAGATCACAATATGTGAAACTGAATCACACCGTGTCTGATTCAATAATAACAATCACAGGTGCGCCACAGGGCTGTGTATTATCATCTGTTCTATATACAATTTATACTAATGACTGTGTAAGTCATAGAATTTGCAGATGATACCACCATTCTTGGTTTAATATCAGACACTCAAAATGAATATATAAATCAAATTTCAAAGTTCGTAAAATGGTGTGATGGCAATAATTTCTTTTGTTAAATGCCAACAAAACAAATGAAATGATTATTGACTTTAGAGTGAAGAGGGCACCTCTTGCGAACTTAACAATAAAGGACCAAGAAGTTGAAATTGTAGATATATATACATATCTTGGTATTATAATCGACAACAAACTCTCTTGGTATAATAACACCAATATAGTATACAAGAAAGCTAATCAACGGATGTATTTCATATGGAAATTATACTCATTTGATGTTCAAATTGATCTCATTCGTCTTTTTTATAATTCGGTGTTGGAAAGTCTACTCACATATGGAAACCCATGCTGGGGTGGAAATTTGATATCCAAAGACGCAAAGAAACTTAATAACATAGTAAAGAAAGCAAAAAAATCCTTAAATTTACTTTACCTTCAATCGAAAAGTTGTATAGTAATCGTTGTCTGGCTAAAGTTACCAAAATACTCGGAGACACGACTCATCCACTTTTCAACAGTTACATCAGATCTCAAAGAAGTGGACGACTTCTGTTACTAAGATCACGCACAGAACGTTACAAAACTTCATTTGTCCCACACTCTGTGAGAATCGCAAAGGGGTCCTCTTCATCTGGCCTTTGAATCAATTGTGCAAGCTATGTTTTTGACTGTTTTCCAGTCATATGTGTGTGCTTGCGTGCATGCGTCTGTGTGTGTGTGTGTGTGTGTGTGTGTGTGTGTGTGTGTGTGTGTGTGTTTGTGTGTTTTATTATATATTAATGTCATTACTGTTTGGTGCTGAATCAAAACAATTTTCCAGAATATGGACCAATAAAGTTATCTTATCTTATCTTATCTTATCTTATTTGAAATCGATATGTAATTGTACTCCTTTTTGTTACAAAAAAGTATTTTGATGGCGCAAAACTAAGGTTGACAAGGGTAGCGCAAAATTAATGCTCGCTGACGCACCCATCTACCATGCAGATGATGTCTCCAAAAGTTACAGTTTTCAGTTTTAACTCAACTTCACTGGCTGAGTGCAGGACGTAATGTAAACATATGTAGGATGCTTATAACCGGAATTACCTTAATTAACAATGGTCCATGGGGGTGACGATGCCATGAGATTTATTATTTATGGATATTACTTTGTGTGTGTGTGTGTGTGTGTGTGTTTGTTTGTTTGTATGTTTGTGTGTATGTGTGTGTATGTGTTTATATGTATTTGTATGTGTGTGTGTGTGTGTGTGTGCGTGTGTGTGTGTGTGTGTGTGTGTGTGTGTGTGTGTGTGTGTGTGTGTGTGCTGATAATTGCCATCGTTGTTGCTGACCTCGTTCTCCTTGTGCCGCTTCGTGTTCTTGTTCCTCATCTGTTCCGATGTTGCTCTTTCCCTACTTTTTGTAAATACACCTTCATATTGTTGCCGATGTTATGTATGTAATTTTAGTTATTTGTTTGTTCATGGCACGCGAGTGTATATTATTATGTATCTTCAGATCTACACTTCAAAGGTTTCAGTTCAGTACGACCTACCTAAAACTACCTAAACGTTATGTCTCTCTTTAGGTAAATAAATAGATATACAGTAGATCTATATTCTACAAACTTTATTCCCAGGCGACCCCCATATTGTCATTTGCTCTGTGGAATGTAGAGATGTCTTTGTGACACCAGGTTAATAGAGATGATTGAGAGCTTGCGCATTAACTATAGGATCTCTTACCGTCGTAAGAATTACACCAACTCTGAATGTTGGATAACCCTCAGGATGCATTCAGCACAAATGCACTAATGTAATTCTCACGATAAGAAATCCCATCGTTGATGCGTAAGTGGCAGCCTCGACAGTAATTGTAAGTGTTGAATGTACACTATTTGAAAAATGAGCTTGCTCTGATATTGTCATTCTGTTTTCTGTTGTAGACCTTCATGACGCAGATTACTGCACCCAGACAATGCTATAGACATGAGACAATTGGTTTTAAAGGAGCTTTAACAGAGGGACATTCAAGATATTTCACACCCTAAGCGTAAAAGGAGAGGTGGTGTTGACATAAAACATATAAAGAGTAAAAGTTCGTGGTTGGAAGCTTCAGACAAGAGGTCAACATGCCAAGAAAATACGGCGGATGTTTCAGTCGTCAGTGTGTCTACGAGGATGATGAAGATGATGTCGATGACGACGACGATGGAGATGGATATCATCGCCTACAGTATTCCGCTCAGACCGAGACTTGTCTTGCAGAGAAATATGGCGCTGGCGATAACAGCGACGATGAAAATAACTACTTCAAACCAATGAACTCTTATCAAGGAAATAGTTCTGGGGATGGGCAAAGGTCGCAAAAGCGAGCCCCATATACTGAAGTCGACATCAAAGGGAAACGACTCAGTAAGAAGCTTAGACGTAAAGAGGTAAGTAAATCTGCAACTGTGGCGTCGTGTTCTAAGTTGGTTTCCAAAATTTATCATTTATATGTCTTAGGTTGAAGTTCAGGTTTAAGATAAAAACAAATATCCCGATATGGCTTGTCAAGTTCGTAGTTTGCCAGTGCATGGCTCGGACAGTATTAGCGACATCATTTAAAATCTAAATTTTACGTCCTCTTTCATGTTCTGTATCATGTGTGTTCAGAACTGAAATGTTTATCAGTCAAACTGAGGTTATAAAATATTTCTCTCATACTTCTTTGTTATCCATTCATCCATCCATCCATCCATCCATCCATCCATCCATCCATTGCAACCTGGATCTGATGTTACCATACTAATCCAGTACTATCCTTCCCATCCTGCAGCTGCGGCATCGAATTGGACACGCTCTGCATTCAACTTGGAAATGGCTGAAACGCGGATTCGTTGCCATGGCTCCCAATATGGCATCCATGTTCATGGTCATCCCATCTCTAGGAGGCGTCGCAGCCTCGGCAGCTGCCAGAGAACAAGCAGCCCGCGAGGCCAAGCAAAAGGCTGTTTTTCTGTGATCTCATCATAATTTAGCATCAGTTCTCATCATCAATGTCACCATTATAAATACATTCGAACACATTTATTATGAAATTCACAGGGCCTCCTAAGACATTTCGTAAAAGGCATATTTCTTAATGTGAATTGTACTAAACTAAGCCAGCCGTTATCCTAAACAATATTTCGGAATAGTAGGCCTACTGGTTTCGAATGAAGCGTTTTCGTGATAAGTGTGTTTGAGTGTTAAATTAACAATCATTAGTGCTATTAGAGGACTTTATTGCATATATTTTGACTGGAGATTTTATTGTATATATTTTGACTACAGGTTTCAAAATATGCTTAAAAAGAACCGCGAAAACTTGCCCCACCATCACCATCACCATCACCATCACCTTCGCTGTCGTCATCATTGTCATCATCATCGTAGCAGCAAGAACATCAGGAATGATCAGAAATGGTGGCAGCAATGCAGCATAAGCAGCAACATTGGACTCATAACTGTTCATCCGCAGCCATAATCTACATGATTTTGAAGCATCATTCATTCAGGAATTTAAACACGCATATGTACATGCATTACCATACATACACGTGTTTTAATATCTTGCTGATTCTTCAGTAGTATACGCTGTATATTATTGTGCGTAATGCTGCATGATACTTGTTCAAAAAAGGATAATTCAGCAGAACAATATAGCCTTATGAGTTTGTTGCCAAATTAACAGATGATGTACAGTACTATTTGGTCACTGCAAGATAGTCATATATGTTTGTTGTCATGATCAGAAAATTTACCCAATTCCATGTTTCAGCGTATTGATCATATGACCAGTATAAGATTTCTCCACACAGAACTATCAACAGTTTAGCAATCAGGACTGAAGAACTAGTCTGGACAGAGACTATGATTCAGCTTTTTTTTGTTTTTTTTTTTATAGACAGTTTGAAAAATGCATTCCCACAGGTATATCTACATGCATGTTCCCTGGCGATAAAGAATGGCGTGAAAACAGGACATGAATTCAACTGTCTATTGAATAACGTGCAAGCTAAGGTCGTGTACATAGGATAATAAAATTATAATGTACTCTCTTTGGTCGGACCCAGCAAGACAAGTGTCCCAGCTTTGGCTTGTTCAATAAAATTGTATTCTCTTTGTTAGAAAGCGCATTCATTTTTTTCAAAGAGTTCTAAATCTGTATGGGCAGGTTCAAAGATAATAAATGGACCACACAAAGATGCCGCTGCTTGGTTTCATCTAAAGTACATTTGAACTTTTGTTTGACGGTCACATAAGAATCCGCGTTCACGAAGCCATTTTCACCAGGCGGCCATCGTAGACATTGCTGATTATATTTTACTCACGAGAGGTCACAAAACGGCCTTAAGAGCTGGGCAATGTTCGTCTACTGACGACAAGCAAATATGAAAAGTTAGGTCGTTTGTCAACCCTATTCCAGTTCTGTTTCGAACTTTCAGAAATGAAAAGGAGCAGCTAACCATATTACAGGGAGAGGTGAAGAAGCTGAGAAAGGCACTGCTTTCACAGGTTGCTAATCTGTACTGGATTCTTCTGTACTGGAAGAAGTCACAGTGATATCAGAATAGTAGACTTTGCGACAGACGAACTGTGATGGCCTCTGAGCATCCTCTAGCGAGGTAATGGTTAAATCCAAGTTAGCATGTATGTCTGTTGAGTTATGAGCAAGGCTACTGGAAGAGGTCAAAAAACAATTTTTAGGAGGCTTAGATGGAAAGACTGCGCCTCCTAAATATGGCTACCACTCCACGGGACGTTAAACACACCCATCAGAGAAAGAAAGGTTGCGCCTGCCCTGGAATCGAAATCACGTTTTGTAGTTGTTCTTAATAAATGTGCGGATCCAGAAATTCTCCGAAGATTCATTGCCAGATGGGGCATTTCCACAACTAGTTGCAGGCATGCGGAACACTGAATGACACACTAGTTTTAATATATATTTTTTGAGTAAAAATCTGGAATTCCGAACCATGCTTTTAGTCTGTTGACATTGTTATTCATGCTCAAAGTCTTTCAGTCTTGGGTTGTTTCCAGAGAGTTAGAGTTGCACCTTTGTATAATTTCAGTGACAGTTTCAATGATGTGACATGTGCATTTGTACATTCTATTTCCTTGCTCATCTTCTACTAGAAATCCAATTGAAATGCAATTGTCTAGCCTTGAAGACATTTTATACATTTTAAAAAAAAACATACGGTGCTGAAGGTCTGATATGATTATCCCTACTGAAGCTCACACTTATTTTGCATAGTTGAAACTTGTATGGTGGCCATCGTTCATTCTTTAGATAAGTGGTCGCTTCAAACGTGTAGTCTCCTTACGCAAGTTTATTCCTTGAGTCAGGCTTTAAAAGAAAAACCCTCCCCTCTAGATTTCATGGTAATTACAGTAGATCTCGATCGCAGGCATGGAGCTGCCTTGTGCATATTAAAAAGACAGGTTGTGAAGTCAGACCAGATTTAGAAAGAAAGCAAACGTGACCCCATTTGTAGACTGCGAAATCCTTGAAAAGTCCTGACGAGGCTTCAGAATAGCCAGGTGTGGTCGCCTTATACAGTTTTTTCCCTTTTATGTCATAATATTTGGGACATGAGAAAGCACTTCTCCTGCTTAAGTATTATGGTTTCAAACATGACTTTTAGGAATGGAAATTAGAAGCGAACAGGAAGAGCAGAAAAGCTGAGAAAGTCATTGCAAATATGTCGTGGATTCTTCCGTACTAGGCGTCATAGTGATATCAGAATAGTGGGCTCTGCGAGGCATCTGATCTGTAAGCTTATCGTCTCGGCCGGTGGTCGCGATATAGGCCCACAGTCGCCACACTAGTCTAGGTTCGACAATAAGATATCGCCTTGAGTACGAATTTAGCGTTTTAACCAATGTGCAATAATCGTGTATATATATATATATGTATGTCGACCTCAAAGATTTGTTTTTTAATGTCATGATTCCATGTCTTCCATAATTTACCATTCCATGATAGACATTTTGTCTTCATTGTAACAGCTTTTTGCAGTAACTGGAATAAACCAAGTAAGACTGATGTGTTGCAAGGAGTTGTCACAGCATTTTCCCATCACTCCCTTTCGCAACAAAGATCTCTGAGACCCCATTGTCGTGGGAAGTCAACTCCACTTAATGGCAACTTCTTTGGTGCAGGTAAACGTTGCAATTAAAAGGAGTTGTGATTATCTATTGACTTGTCTATAAAAACGTAATATTTTGTTATATGAAAACTGTTGCGATGTTGAATAAAATGTCAGGGTCAGTAGTTATCAGCTTACAAAATATTTTGTAAAAGACTGCATTGTGAGCATTCCAAGTTATTGGCAGCTGGTCATATTTTGGATGGAGAAGACAAACGATCCATTATTGTCTCTGCAAATATTTCTTGACTTTTGGAAGACACTATCTTGCTGTAATCAGATCGACAGCATGAAGGAAATCTCCATAACGGGGGAACACCATGGCCAAGGTATTGTTTATACTATAGTGTTGCCCAATTGTTGTATTCACTATCTTTCTTACGTGAAGCTGTAAGCACAGGGATAGGCACCCTGATGGGTGAAAAAAAACAACACACACACACACACACACACACACACACACACACACACACACACACAATTTTGACTTATCTTATTATGAGCACCTTTTTTTATCTCTGTTTTTTTGTCAAGATGAAAAACATGAAAATGAGTGAGAATGGAACAGGAAGGGGAGAGAGAGAGAAAGAGAGAGAGAGAGAGAGAGAGAGAGAGAGAGAGAGAGAGAGTTCAACACGGTCATCATATTGACCATTTATTTCTCCACGTCACACATCTGAGCCTCGATGGTGTTGCACGTTACCGTTGCTTTCTGCGCCGAAGGAGAGATTGTGCATACATTCTTGCTTCTGGACAATACAAATGAGATTCAGTGGGTCAGTTTGCCATCTACCGATTTCTGACCACAAAATGACATTGATGTACATGTGGGCTTATCAGTGCCAGTATGCTATGTTATGTTATGCTCATATTTACCCATCTATACTGATACTATTTCGATTTTGAACTGAGAGATCAAAAGGCTTACGTTTAGGAAGGCTTTGCCGATGATAAATATGCCAAAGTTAGGTAAATGCGTTTGGGACTTGAGAGGGATGCAAGTTATTGTCAAGAAAAAAATAAAGCTCAATTGAAAACATCATTATTTGCCCTGTTTTTCTTAATGTGGATGATATTGAGATGTTATATATATACATTACATATATATGTGTATATGGAATAGTATGCTACACAATGAAATGGTTTCAAGTCTTCAAGATAAACTGATGACAGAATTGATGATTTACTTCGTAACATTATTTGGAAAGTCATACCTCAATATGCATCATTTCTAGTCAGTTTTGTGACCCGAGTTCTTAATTACCACGAATGACATACAGGCTGAAATTTTGGCTCAGTTACGAAAACATCTCAGATGTCCCTGCATTTCAAATGGAGGAGTTTCAGACTTGGCGTTTGTGACCTTACTACTTGCTGGGTAATTTTACTTTTGACTTGCAACGTAGCAGTTCCAGTAAAGTTTCTTTGAACTTTGGCTTTAGATGGTAGTAGACGAAAATATTCAACGAAGCATTAAGAGCTCCGGAAATGAGGGCAGAGCTGGCCAGGTTGTTGTACAGATTTCCATAGATGCCGGTTAAGCTGATCTCCACTACAAGCCGGCGTGCATAGACGACGGTCAACTGGACCATGGTACAGACAATGCAAATCGTTGTCAGGATTGACACCATCTTGATGACCTTGGCTTCCTTGTTGTTTGACCTCTCCAAGCCGGATGAGACAGCCTGACTGCCGCTTATGTTCTTGACTGACCTCTGCTCGCGGAACCTCTTGGAAAACTTGAGACCAGAGACCATGATGACGGAGTTGACCACAATAATGATCTGGCAGACAGTGAGAAGGCTGATCTGGTTAAAGAGGTTGCAGTACATCTCTATGTCTGGCCTGTTGTCAGACAGCCATGCCATAATCCTTGAAGTGTTTGTCTTGGGGTCGAACCGCCATTCCAGTCCGTAGGTAGCGTACACAGGGCTGCAAAAGGGAAATGAATGTGAGCGGTTGGGAAGCGTGTCAGTGTCAGGACTTCCCCGTGGAAATTTGGGAACATTATTCAGGCAGTTTAAATTACTGTGAAGTTAGATTCCTGAAATGGGGTGGCACATTTGGAGACCCTGGGTTCGATCCCCGGTGAGGTCAGGAAAATTTCTGGTGTTAGTTGTTGTTTTTTTTTTCGGTATATTTCTTTTCAAAACTGATCTTTCACAATAATTTGGTAAAATCCTGCGTGGCACACTTTCCAGACAATATTCGGATCTGGCTTACTCTCGGGCATGGAATATGCCTAATTACCACTGTCTACATTTGGCATTGTCGGCGAATGTCTCATTGGGATCTTTGGGGCAAGGAGTCTGTAACCCATAGGTAGAGATATTGGATAAAGCAGAGATATAGGACAACATGGATAGTGGTAATCAAAGAGCTGAGATACCCAAAGAAAAATGGCTCCAAGTTCATTGTGAACAGTAAACCGAAAGAGCTGATATATCATGTCATGACCTCATATCATGAAGAACTGTATGATGTCATGAGGACATGACACAGATGAGCTGGGAGGTGTGTTAGGATCATGTATAAACATTAGGTTCACAAGTGGAAGTTAGGGAACGATTCAAGTATGCAGAAAGTATTTAAAGTTTAAATTATATTATTTGGTGACGTGGTAACATGTTCAGACTTGTAAGCTGAGAGAAACCTTAGGTTAGATGCCCAGTAAAGAAAACTTCCTAGTTTTAATTTTGTTTTCGGCGTTTCGTCTCAAAATTGATGTTTCACAGTAATTTAGTAAATTCCTGAGTGACACACTTTCCAGATAATATCAGATGGGGCTCACATTCCTCCCATTTAATGACAATTGAATAGAATATGCCACAACACCCGGTTGCTGAATTTTTGGTCCTCTCTAAACATATGACGCCCATCTTTTAGATAACTTTATCACAAAATCACTTCAAAAATACAAGTCAAGCTCGTTATTCTATTGATTAATAAGTTATGACACTACGTGAAATTTACTGCTGCGCCTTCCCTGCTTGCAGGATGCAAAGTCATCTAGCTCTATCATGTTGAGCCCAAAGTCAATTTTTGTTAACTTTTTTTTTTCTCAGCAGAGCAAGATCATAACAGTCTATAGCCTGCACTGATCCACGAAAGCTCACAAAATAACGGAAATATCACTGAATGATCTATCACGCTGGGAACAAAAAAATGCATTATCTGCAGTATTAAAATCCGCATTAGCATTATCTCAATAGTTATGCGAAGATAAATGCGACGATAGGGGTTCACACTTTCATTTTCATACTGAACAATAACTTCAAGAAAACAAAAAAACTTGTGTTGGTCCGAGTAAGTAATGACATTCTGCAACCCAGACTCCCCTCACACAATCTGTATAGCATCAGAATTGTAAAATTCGCCTACATTTTTGCGTTTCTTCCTTAGATCGTTACTATCGGTATCAGAACAATCTTGTAGCTTCATGTCGTTCTTCTTCTGGTGATTCAGGATGCATTCAAGAAGCCCTTTGTCTTAGCCTCCTTCTGGTTTATCTGGATAAAATCAAGGAAAGAAATTTCTAACACGGATTGTTTTCCTACCAAAATCGAGCGCAGTGCTTTAAACCAGTGTTCACGTACTTCGCTACCTCTGACATCTGCTTACGACGTGCCTGAGCAGGAATCGAACTGAACATGAAATCTTGGTGCTTTGCTTTACCTATAGTTTTCAGTAAAGTGGGAAAATGTGGATGCCATCAGGTAAAGATTTCGTTTCTGCCGATTACCCATGATAGTAAATAAGAAATCATACAGGTGAATAAAATTCATGTCTTCTTTTTTTTTTTAAACTATAAAAGGGTGGCTTACTTGAACCTTTATACTCACATACGCCCCCTTCAAGTGCCGCCCAGTGCACGGGCCATGCCTCCATACTCTAGATACGCCATTGCTCGGAGTGAACAATGGTCTTCCGCCTTCTTCCATCTATGGAATCAATAGGCGGATAACTCTTTTGAGAGCTGTAACAAGTCCAGTCTTAATGCGTGTACTGTGATCATCTTCAAGAGACATGCATTATTTTGAAACGCATAATGGTTCAAGTAAGCCCTCCTTCCTCAATTTGAGTTGGTTTCGTAGCTGTCAAAACTTTGCCTGCAATGAATCAGATCTTACCAAAGATCGCGCTACATATTTTGTGTAGCGTCTCAATATTTTTGCTTTGTCTTTTTAAAAAAAAATTGGTTTCTTTGTTGTTATTGGTGTTGTTATTCATCCAGCCGCTCTTGGGCGTTAGCTCCTCGCTCATTGCAATGTTCTGAGGAACTATAAATTACATTGTGATGTGTATGTTGGAGTAAAGCTGTTCTTTGATGGGGTTGATAAGGAGGAGGTGGAGAAACTTGTAAGGCCGATAGACCATTTCAGACTGCAATGATTACCTGTAAGTTATAATGAAGAAGACAAAGATGCCGACGACGATGAATGTTGTGCGTCTGACGGTGAACATAGTCCGAAATCTGAAGGGCAACACCACACAGAGGCATCTTTCTGCAATATAAATGAGTAGCCTATATGTAAGAGGGCATATTGCACTTTGTCCTTCTTTCAAGCTGATAGGCTCACTGTTTTTTTTTTTTTCACATACACAAAGTATAGGCTACTTTTTCGACGTAATTTCCCTTCTCTCTCTGAATTTGTGTGTTTTGCTTGCATGCCTTTGTCGAAATTTACATTCCAATCAAATTTGATAATATCCCCCTTTCTGCTTTGAAACTGACACATTTGTCTACCAATGTAGAATAATAATATTATGATTACTCGGTCCTTAGGACATGCTCATAAGATAGCTAAAAGTGGACTTCGCAGACTTATGTTAAGGAGTAGGAAGGAACTGTAAATTTACAGCGAAGAACTGCAGTGTCAGCGGTGGCATTGGTTCCTTTAAAATATTTAGTATGGAGGGACGAGAGAGGAGATACGACAGAGGGAGCCTGTCAAATTCCTTTGCAAATTAAGAGAGCGCAGAGAAGCAATAAACTGTCTATCAAAATATTGTTTAGAGTTACAATTTGATTAAGTCCAACTGTAAGAGCAATGGGAACTGACTAAAGTAATAGCTTAAGAAAAGCTAAGGTGGTGTTTTAGGTAGGTCTATTCCATACGTTAGTTAACGCAATGGGAAACTCTCAAAACATTAGTAGTGTTCACTATAGTTAACGCAGTACTTTCACGTATGGATTGCGCATACGGCCACAAGGATAGTAATGTTACGACGCTTCGGGGCAACAATAACTGATGCTTCACAGAGTCTGTGTCGTTGAAAGAACATTGATCAAATCGTGGTCAAGATCGGTCGAGTGAACATAGAAAGCTTTTGGCAGCGAGAAACCCAGAATCACTGGACGTAGATGTCGTGACCCGCGCGAACCAGTTTCTTTTACACGATAGCAAGAAAAAAAATACTTTGAAAAAGTAGCGGAAATTTCAAGTATTCATTACTGAAGTTTTGTAATTAACTAACAAAGTCGTTACTCTTTTAAAAAGAAAGTGATTAATTACTCTAATCGCCACAAACGGAAGTAGCCAGTAGCCTATTTATCGCGCAACTACACGTACTGGATTAACAGCCCTGCTTTTCAACACAGTTTCGGCTGTATAAAAGAACTGGGTGCTTTTTACATGGCGAAAAATATCAGACAGAAACCTGTCGTTGGCAGGCTTCGAATCGAGACCTTTCGCATCAAGCAGCACAAGCTCTGCTTCCCGGCCAACCTGCCTACATGCCTTGGGAATGTTCACGCGCATTCTGAAGAGCTATCTTACCCAGAGAGATGAACGCTGTGATGCCCATGGATATCATGAAGAACATGCTCCGCGGCCAGCGCACGATGACTTGAAAGCCATACGGATCAAAGGTCAAGGTGGGATCAATCGTATTGGCCGCAAAGCAGAGACTGAAGACAACAGCACAGAATACCACGCCAAAATCTGACACAGTAAGAGCGAAAAGGGAAAGCGACAGAGAATCTCGAATCCCTTGCTTTAAGAACACGGCGGAATTGAGAATGTTGGTTATCACCCCGAAAGCGGAAATAACGGTAAGTAATACAGAAATAAAGTAAATATTAAGATAGTATTGAACACTGTCGCTAATCAATCCGTTCTCTTCAGGTTCAGGGTGTGTCACAGACTCAGTGGATTTGTTATTTGTTGAAGATGACGAGTTGAAAGAGTTATTTAAACCAGGCGTCACATGCATCACGGTTTCGTTTATGTTTGCCATGCTTGCACAAGAATATAGCAGGTAGGTTTTGATTCTGTCGCTGAAATAATAATATACGTCTAAACAACTGCGTTCTAATTTAATACAATGTGTTGCAGAACGGCTATTTTTGAGATGCTATGTCTAGCGTCAGAACTGATTTAAGCCGGAAGAATATTACTGTGCACTGTACAATAGCCTGTGGTCAATCGCGTTTGTTGTATATTTTAATTTTATTGATTATATAGCGGCTCATTTCCCTAGATTATCGCATTGGCTAAGTCAAACGATAAAAGGTGACTTATTTTATAGCTACATCAGATGTACAATTCTTTAACAAATTTTAAGCGCGAAGGGATAAACACGTCCGTCTGCCAAAAGTCTCGCAAATATACAGGACATACTGTATGGCAGACCTTTTAAAAGTCTGAGAACACCCCAAGTACCAGACGCACAATGATGTACGTTCGTTAATTACAGTAGTCCGGTGTAGGATTGCCCTGAAACTCAGCTCTGATGAACGGTTTTCGTATTGGAGATGGATGACTTTATTAAAGAAACAGCTCAAGCTTACATTAAGAAAAGAAAAACATATTGAACTGGGTACCCTCACTTCCCCTTCATATTTTCTTATTTATGTAACAGTAAAGTTAATGCATGGTGACGGCTGTTAACAACTATACAGAAAGAGGATAGAACCCTGTGAGGCTCAGTCTTTTCAAATAAGTCTTTTATCGAAGACAGTTTAAAAAATAACTTTCAGGCATCAGTGAATTATGAACATATGGTGAGTTGATAATTACATTCAACACACTTAACGATACAGGCCAGGATGACATCGTGACCGTCCACTGACGGTTCTGTCACCCAGGATTGAAAGACTGGAAGGGGATTATAGGGAACTTAAAGCCCGATGTGGACGGAGAATCAGAGCAGAGCAGAGTAGTGACCATGCCACTATAACATCCAGCATGAGGGCGGAGGCAGAAGCAGAGGCAGCAACAGCGGCATGTGGTGGCATGCCTGACCTCTTACCACGGCGGCCATACTATCCAACTCCCAGATCATCCTCAAGAAGACAGCACATGGACACTTTCGAGGTGACTGGATGCGGTACCTGGAGTGGGGTCCCCCAGGTTGGTGGGCCTTCTATGGACTCACTGTCCCGGACATGCAGGGGTCAGGTGAAATGAGAAGCCCGACACACTGACAGGAGGAGTCATGATTGATGACGAGCTAAATCTAGACAGAGAAAATATATTGACCGCCATTAATGATCATCTCCAGGTTGAGAAGCCGCAGTTTGAACGATAAGATGGATGAAAATGCTAATGTTGCCAACAGTGAAAATTAAATGCAATTTCATATCACAACCTCGCATGGTATGATGGATATCTAACATGCTGTCTTTACTAACACCTAAGTTCGTACACAATAAGACATACTGAGTGATGTACGATCATTGCCTTCCATGTCAGCAGGGTTAATAATTATGCTCGCATCAACTAAATCATGACAGAGAAGGTATTATTTTGCCCTTCGTTAAGAACAGCAAATCAAAATGCTTTATCGCCAACTTCTACAAAAACACAGGTAGTTCCAGAAGTAATTTGAGAAGTCATCAAGGACAGATTATACCACAGGGTAAACTGATGATTTTTAACATCATTGTACACCTTACAATGATTACACCTTATATAGAAAGTCTTGTCCTGGTGGGGAATGATTTTTGTTTTGTTTATTGCCTATATATCACAAAGTAGTATGGGATGAAATGAAGATACTTTATCTTATCTGACACTGATATACACTTAATGTACATCGAAATACGGCTAGAGTTATTTTTCACCATAATTATGCTTTGACAGTAGTGACATGTTTCGGGACAATTAGGATGACATATCCATCAAAGTCAGCTATTACATGTATTTTAAGTCCTTCTTTGATAAAAAAACCCTTCATATATGTATATATGAGGTGGTACCCAATTATACAGCGGTAGATGGATGAGAAGAGCAGGCCTAATTGGTCTGAATATAAGCAGTTTTTTTTTACTTTCAAATAGGCCTGCTACATGGTTTTTAGTGATTAATAAGAATTTTAATGATATAAGCCTAGTCTGTGCTAAATCACTTAAAACGCAGTGAACTCGAAATTTATATGCCTAACAAAAACTGACAGAATCTAACCATAAACCCCAGTCTGACTGTGTGGAGTTTACCATAGCAGCTATACATGTAGAATAATTTAGATTCTTCAGTGGACTGTAATTTTACCTCACAATCACTATCAGCAATAATTATAGTAGCATTGTCTATGCTGATGGAATAACTATAATTTTTAAAGCCACATGATGAAGATTTGGAAGATTTGCATTACATTATCGTAACTCACCGTAAAAGTTGTCTCAGCTAATTAGATCTGCTCATAATTTTGTTGTCTCTCACTGGTATGACTTACCCTACATGGCTACACTTGCTAGGTCTTCTTTGAAGTCATTTTAAGTATGAATTGACGTCATTTTCAGTAAAGCGGACTCTGCTCATTGACTATATCGCCCATATCATACTCAAAATGAGGACAATTCATGCTCGAAGAAAACCTATCAAACGTAGCTTGAGCTATTCTCCACCAGTGAAGGCATATGCTACACTAGTTGTTCAAACAATTTTGGTATCAATAAAAATTTACTGACGATTCCTAAAGACATTATACCACCATCACCACCATCACCACCATCACCACCACTACCAAAACTGCCGCCACACCACCACCACCACCACCCCCGCTGTTACTGCCGTCGTCACCGCCTCCAGCACCATGAACAGCACTGGAGAGAAGAGAAAGAGAGAGAGAAAGAGAGCGAGAGAAAGAGAGAGAGAGAGAGAGAGAGAGAGAGAGAGAGAGAGAGAGAGAGTCCAAATTTTTTTCTTTTGTGTTCATATCCATAAGTATGAGGGCCCCGGACAACTTTGCTGAGGACAAAAGTCTGAGGTTTGAAATTAAAAAAAATAATCTCGTTCCACCCTCCCCCCTCTCTCTCCCTCTCTCACTCTTTGTCGTGTATTTTATTTGTCTGCCTCTTTTCTTTCTCTCCATAAATTTTAATGTGCTTTCTCGATCTCGGGTAGTGGTGGGGGNGTGGGGGGTGCCTCCAAAAAGCTCTGGACCCTGAGTCATGATCCATTCGGCCTAACCTAAATCCGCCATTATCGACAAGATAAAGACATTAAAATGAGAGTTACGGACCCGACATTGTGTCTGGAAGTCGGAAGGGGAAGGTGTGTTACACAGCCCTCAGATGGTCAGAGATAGTAGAATGTGTATATATGTGCTCATAACTGTCCGAGCAACACAATCAAAATGATCGTATTTATCTTAAAAGTTCAAAGAAATAGGTGGGGCCTTCAAAAATATTTGGGGCGGGGTTTATCTGTTGAAACTACTGCAAAGTTGAGGGAGGAGAGAAGACATAGAGGAAAACCAGTATAATCAACTCAGTTGTTGCAATGGTGATGAAAGTTAACAAGTGAGATATGTACTGTCATGTTACGGGTCAACTCATCACTTTTGTTCATACATTTATCCTTCTGTGCAACAAATCTGTAAATAAACAGTCAAAGTATGAGAGTCTAAGATAACCTTTGTTGGATCATTGGAAAGCGTTTCCCTTTTTTTTTTCTTCAAATCTCCATCAGGGGCGAAACTGGTTGAGAACAGACCAGAGGCCCAGATTCTAAGTGATGCACCGGAGGCACTGAATTCAATGGCGAATTTAGACAGTGCACCCCGATGGGAGAAAGGCAGAGAGATTCAAACAGACAGACAGAATGAGTGAGAAAGAAGGATGGGAAGAAAAAAAAAGAAAGGAAGAAAGTAAGAAAGAAGGAAGAAAGAAAGAAAGAAAGAAAGAATGAAGAGGGTGGATTTATGCTTAAAACTTATTACTCTTTCCGGTGCTTTCCATTTTGCGTGGAAATCTGCATTTTCGAGAATTGGGAGAAATCTGCATTACATCATTGCAAGAGCTCAGAGTTAAATTACTGTAAGCAAAAGCTTTAAAAGACTTTAGCGGTACCAACTACAGTAAAAAAAAGAACCAAAATCTGGCCGACCATGGCCCAGAATTTCCTTTTCATGGACTTTTTGTCAACTTGTCGGAAGCATTTAACTCTCCTCTCTCTCTCTCTCTCACTCTCTCTCTCTCTCTCCCCCCCTCTCCCTCTTCCCTATTCAGAGACTTCCAAAATCACCGTTTTAAAATCGCCCTTTAAGAGAAGCAGCTTGTAGTATTATTTCTTCATTCCACCATTCTGAAGCGCTTTATTTTAAATATAAATCATACAGCATTAACTAGAGTAGATATTCAGCAGAGCAGATCATACTTCCATCGGCTGTATAAACTCCAAATAAATAATGTAGGTGACCCCCGTGGGAGGGGGAAGAGGGGATGGGAAGGGTGATGAAAAGAGGTAACTCACATCCTTCGAATGTTGTTTGGTGGGGGTGGATGTTTTTTGCACAAGGGAGACAAACCTCGCATCATAATACGCTTGGTATAATTATTAGTTTATTCCCTTGGTCTGCATTCGATTTCGGTTCCAGTTTTCAGTTTGTTTATTCAGACCGAAGCCAACCACAATTTATTTATGCCGAAGCCAACCACATAACAATTTAACTCATTCCATGCCAATCGACGATATATCGTCGATATACGTTGCCGTGGCTGCGCCAGTCGACGATGTATCGTCGATGTCAAAACCTACTTTTGTTTTGCTACTACAGGTCTGGTTTGAAACTTTTTAGTACTTATATGAATACTTGAATGTTACAACGCTACGCTGCTGTACCCTGTGCTACTTTAAAAGCACAAATAAACCTTTATTTCAGCCCTAAAACTTTTAACTTACCATGTGACCTATTTGGACAGGAACCGATAGGGAAATGACCAGGGTGTGGTTTGTAGAGTCGGGGAGGGGGGAGAAGGGCAAGTGATTTTTCCCTTCCTCCTTGCTGGTCATTATTATGAAGAGATGGGTCTTACTTGATCATCTTTGCAATCCCTTAAGGTCAAAACGTATTATCACTCATCTGAAACACAGTACCGGTATTGATGGTACTGGCATTTTGTAACGGGGCTTTCTGTTGTCGGTTGGGGAAGAAACTCGAGAAACAAAGATTTGGTACATCTGCCAAATAAACTTTAGAAATAATTCAGCCTCATTTGGCAACACTATGTGAGTTTATAGAGGATGCGAAGAGGGTGTGGTAGTGATTTCGGGATGGGAGTGAAAAACAATGAAAAAAACCAAGTGCAAAAGGCTGAAAGTATGGTGAAAGAACTTAGTGGTAAAAGAAAGAGAAAGAGAAAGAGAAAGAGAGAGAGAGAGAGAGAGAGAGAGAGAGAGAGAGAGAGAGAGAGAGAGAGAGAGAGAGAGAGAAAGAAAAAGAGAGAGAGACAGACAGACCGATAGACACACGGACGGACAGAGTGGGGGATGAAGTTGATTGTTATAACTCAAGTTTCCAAGCAAAATAAAAATGTGCAGCACGGCTTCATATTACTATCTAGTAAGAGAGTGATATAAAAGGGGTTGAAAGTGCAAGGAGCTGAGCTGCTAGAAACTAGATTCTAGTTTCTAAACTACTGTTACATGTCACACTCGAGACTTTAAATGCCTTTGTGTAACCGGGTGGCAAAGCATATAGTATTCGTATTATTATACAAGATTACTCATTATTAAGGGGGAGGTATGTGAGCCCAGTCTGATAATTTTCCAGATGTTACACATTAGATCTATCCAGGGAAGCTTGTCACCAGGAATTTTTTCCAAATTACTGAGAAGGATCAATTTTGAGAAAAAGAGCCGAAAAAAGCTACACTAGAAAATTTCATGTCCCTACCAGGAATCGAACCTTTCAGCTTGCAAGTATGATCATGCTACTTCTACACCACAGCACAGGGAAGCTAACTTCACAGCAGTTTAATCCTTAAATACTTGTTGCCTGAATCGGTCCCTAACTTTCCGGTGTGAACCTAGTGTTCACCCGTGACCCTGACACACTTCCCAACTGCTCACATTCCTCCCTGCTTATCCATGTCATGTCCTTATGACAACTAACAGCTCTCGATGAATTTGAGGTCATTCTTGTATGATATCTCAACTCCTTCGGCAAACTGTCCACAATGCATATGAGACCATTCCTATATAGTTATCTCAGCTCTTAAACTACCTCCCACCTTGTCTTATGTCTCTGCCTATGGGTTACAGAACTTTTCCTTTTCCCTCAACTGTTTCCCCAAGGGCCTTAATGAGACATCCTGCCGACATTCGCCAAGTGTAACAGGGTGACAATTTCCCACATTTACTGATCCCAGAAACGTAACGTATTTAACCATCTATTCATAAAATATCAGTCAGCATTTCATTTGTACACATGCTGACTACGAACTTAGGACTATTTATAGCAAAGACAAATAAGATGTTTTTCCAAATACGCTGAGAGTTAGGGCCTGTTCTAACAACAAGAGTACCTACTATCTGTTAATCAACACGCTTGGTTTAGACATGACTACATTACCAGCCCACATCGCACCGCCAGTGCAGAGAAGCCTTGACCTGATTTAGAGGTGGGACGCTTGGTTTGATTACCTGAGTGTTTACAACATTCGTTGAAGTAAAGCTACCCAGGCCCTCTCACTGAAGACATAAGAATCATTACACTGGCTGCGTCTTTGTAAGTATGATAATATTTATATTTTTTCACAGTTCTCTAGATCGATAATATTAAAAAAAAAACATGCTTACAGAATAGTCAATGTTTCAGTGTGAGTGCATGGCCTTTATCTTGCTATGCAAGCATCATAATTATTGTGTTTATGCTCGTGAGCACGGCTATTTAGTACGCACGGGCCATTGGATGAATACCTGTAGGATGAGTCATGTACATGAATAGACACAATTGCATTAGGGTCATTTGAGCTGAAAGGGAAACATGTAGGGTGGATGGATTGAGCATAAAGTCAACGTTAATTTTGAAGAAAAACTTTGAACAGAGTATTACAGCCGCTAGCTAATTACTAGAAATTCAAGGAAAGCAGGTTAATTAAAGTCATCGTACATTTCTTGAGGTTCTAAAATTGTTTGCTTCATTTTGGGTATTGGTGTTTCAAACTTATTGGTTACATTGTTTTACGAAATTATTTCTTTCACCCTTTTCCCTATACTCAAACTAGATGGCTGCTTTAAAAAGGGTGTCCCCAAAAGTTGTTACTGATTTTAAATATCTCGCATAAGCATTGGTGTAAAGATTTGTGATCGCGCTATACAAGGCGAGCTTCCGCGATGTGTAATGTTCTCACCCCCCTCCCCCTCCCCCCCCAAAAGAAAAACAAAACCAACGCATATTTCAATACTATGATTACGATATGAATCGAGTACAACATTCTTTAGGAAAATTTATTTCGCTCTCTCTCTCCTCTCTCTCTATGTCCCTCTCTGCCTCTGTCTCTCTTTCTCGATTGTAGTGCAGGGAGTTTCACAGACTCCAGAATCGCTCCTGAAACTACGGGCCCCGCATTAGCTTCACCCGACCCTGAGCTGCAGCTCAGTCGAACTTCTGTTCACCGCATCTTGAGGTCATTTCCCGGATGTAGCCTACCTTAGATGATAAGAATATGCAAAAGCAGTCAGCCGAAAGAAAAAGGCGGCTTGATTTCGCTGTGTAAATACTCCATATGATTGGGCACGGCAAAAACCTTCCTGTGCGAATTCAATTCTCTGACGAGGCCCTGCTTCATTCAATACAGTCTTTGCATTCCTATCACTGTTTCTTATCAAATGTAGGCCCCTTTGAATTAGTCACAAACGTATGGGACAACTTGTATTGTAAATGATGTGTCTTTCACATTCGTGTTTGACAGTATCACCTAACTCTGGCCCTGTACCCTTTGTTGAATTTAAGTTTCCTGCAATGGTATAAGAATTTGTCTTTGGTAAGTTTCGTCGCCATCTTGTATCCAAAGAGCACATTGAATTGGCTGCTGCAGCATCTGGCTGGGAAATTTGATTTATGTCTTTATTACTCATACTTGTTTCTATTCTCTCTCTCCCCCCTCTTTTTTTTAAATAAAAAATATTCACCCATTTGTCATTAACTATTTCATGTATGTGCCCTCTACTGTAGATTTGAGTGATAGAAATAATGGACTAAATAACTGATTGATTAATAGAATGTTTGATCAATGGATTGATGTGTCGACTGATTGACTGATATCTTGCTTTATTGATTGATGAATTGTTATTGTAGATGTTCTGTCTATACTCTTGTTTACTATAAAGTTTGCTCAAATACCACTTTGTGGTTTGGGCTTGTTTTTCAATAAACCTTGTTAAAATCTTGACAGACGTGAAAGAGTTGTATGGCTAAGAGTGTTCAGATCAGTTATTCATGCAGTCAGAGGGCAAGTCATTTGCATAGTAAAACATAATGATAATAATGGATACCTTCTTTTAATCTTTTGAAGAGCTGTAAAATGCACACATATAAATATACATTAGATGCAGAGAGAGAGAGAGAGAGAGAGAGAGAGAGAGAGAGAGAGAGAGAGAGAGAGAAAATCAGAGAGGTCAAGTTATTTGTTGTGGCAGAGTTTCCCAGTTTCCAAGTCACCACGACGACCTCAAAACGGGCTGTTTCCAGGGTTGCCAGGTCAGATTTTGTAAAGTAACCAAACTGAACTTGAACAATTCACTAATAAATACTCAGAGGGCAGCCAAAAACAAATAATAACAATCATTAACACGTAAAAAAAATAATTGTAAAGAGGTGGTATAATAACGAGAAAATGACATGAAAATAAAAGAATGTCTCATCGTAGTTTCGAAATGTGCATTTAATGTCCTCTTGATCCAGGTTTCCCATGAAAACTTCGTGTTGCTTGACTCTTTTACAAGGATGCACAGAATAAGAAAAAAAATTAACTCAATAGCCAGAAAGTAACCAGGGAGGCTGAAGTAGCTGTGAAGTAAAAAAGCGCTAAGGAACTTGAAAAGTAACCAATATTGGCGCCTTAGTAGCCAACCTGGCAACACTGATGCATTCTTATGAACAACTCTCGACCTCATTCATACACTGGATTACGTCAGATTCATTATCAGTAGCATCAGTATCTAATGGGTCATATGATCATAACATGTTTTGACACTGATGTGGTTATGGAAAGAGGCAGTGTGGGATAGAATGAAAATGATTCGAACTGTTTAGATTTTCCTTTCTTTCGTATCACTATCTCTGGTTCCTACCCATAAGACCATGACATTAAATAATAACTATTCAGTGCTGGCTGATAGGGGNGGGAGTGAGGGGGAGGGGGGAAGGGGGGATAATGTGTGCTCCTGGGGCTCCTTACCCCCATATATATGATGTATATAATTTATATGGTGGGCGCAGTCGTTGTAGATTTCGCTTGATGAATCATTATTAATTTATATGGTGGGCGCAGTCGTTGTAGATTTCGCTTGATGAATCATTATCATAGACATAGAATGAATGAACGAACGAACGAACGAACGAACGAACGAACGAACGAACCAACCAACCAACCAACCAACCAACCAACCAACCAATCAATCAATCAATCAATCTATTCCGTGCCCTTTTTCAGCATGCTTATGCAATAACCTTCAAGTTCACTGAATGTAAGTGGGTTTGTAGACACCAGTGTCATTCTTACGAATCTCTGCGTTGTCATCTGAGGACGGACCTATGTTACATAGGTCTATGAACACAACAGCAGACAGTATGGACCTGTTACTTGTAGCCACTCTGAGTTTACTGCTATATTTCATATATATTTGCAAGTAAGAAATTGCCTATCATTACTATCATTGTTGTTGGCTGTTCAAACGCGTTACTATGTCATATTGCCTTAGGTCAGTCTCAGTTGCTGCACGTGAACCAGTGCAAGTTCATAATATTTGGTGGCATTTCTTATGTCTATAACAAAAATAAAAGACATTTAGATATGGAACAATAATAATAGCAACAACAACAACGGAANGGGGGGGGGGGGGGGGGGGAATCGAGGGAGAAGGACGGGGAAAGGAGAAACACCGGCATTTTCGAAGCTACGAATATTAACCAGTCAAGTGACGTCACGTGTTTTTGCGGGCTATTGTCAGCATGGGACAAATCGGCCTGTATTTTCACTGAACTGAGAGAAGATTCGGGGGACTTTTTGAAGCGCAATGCAAATGCAAAGGCATATTCAGATATACGGTATATGCATCACATTCCAAAGACCTCATACTTCCTGTTTCGAAACTTGTATAGGCCTACACATTTCTTTATACCTTCATGCTTGTTATTTATTTTGCTTGTAGGCAGCAGGACCTTGTTTATAAAGTGTCCCTTTTCTGAGATGTATATTAGAATATAAAATCACAGGATACAGCGCTGATCAAATTAATGTTCCATCACTGGAATTATTGATTTTATATTCGATGGTGATTTTTGATGCTAATAAAGCATTCGGTCTAGTCCATGATTATCTACCAGAGGGCTAACTAAAGATAATAAGAGTGAATGTATATTTCATCTACAGGCTTTTTAAATTCTTTCATGATTCCACCCCACTCATATATTAGACATGATGGCTTTGTGAGCTTGAGTTGACCGAGGTAGAAGTGTGTCGTCGGCTCATTCATTCATCGAATTTCAACCACTATTTAAGGTTGAGAAGTCAGTAGAACATAGTCTAGTAGTGTCGTAAAATTGGAGTGGAAATATGGATTCGGTCTGTTATTGGTGGTGAAGATGGTGATGAGCGGCGGGGAGGCGAGCTTGGCTATGGGCTTTAGCCTAACTCGAGCCTCAACCGGCAGCCGCAGTTGTTGTGAACAGACGTCAGGAACACAGCCGTGTAGAATGGACGATATCAAAGTTTATTTACATGTAGTTGATGCAGTGCAGATAGAATGTTATAACATCAGTCACAGCTTCCATCCTACCAGCCAGCCTTGTGGGGAGAATGAATGTAGGCTATGAGGAGTCTCGCAGGAGCCAGATGCGGGCTCGACTGCGCTCAGGCGTGTACCCAGACTCGAACTCCAAACTAGGACTGGGCAAAGATCCGGTTCGAAAACTGGTTATCCAGATATTCGGACGAATCCGGTTAACCAAATTTTAGACTGGACTTGCTTTTCAACTTGGATTTCGAACCGTATTTACATTTGGTTCGTTTCGCAGCGGCCAATCGGATCTCGTTATCCAAATTCGTTTTGAAAACACGAGAGAGAGGTGAGGGCTGCGCGTGGAACAGCGCCAGCGGAATGTGTGGCCTAGCCTAGGACACAAGGTCGGGCAGCCTAGCCTAGCATGTCATTTTTCGTGTCTTGCACACAAGTGGGTCAAGCTTCAGTGGGCGGGAAAAGGTTGGTTAGCAAGGGACAGGGGAAGGGAGGGGCACCACCGTTTTGGGGGGCAGACGATGTAGGGGCGGGAAGGGCTCAGTCACTACTTACTCAGCTATGATCTACATCATACCATGTACAAAACAAAACGAGAGAGAGAGAGAGAGAG
>JAWQUT010000558.1:103704-128093 GCA_033807755.1 Ellobium chinense | reverse complement strand
ACCCTAAATGTTCACATTCATATAAACACATACACAAACGTACACACACTCACACGCACATAGTACCGGTATCTCACAAATCAGAGCCCTTTGTTACCCAGTTAGCATCGACGGTACCAAACCAAACTTTAACGCTTAGTCACGATCCTTCTCCTCCCAGCCCATTCCTGCTATCACTGCTAACCCTACCTTAACATAAACAATCTCAATTAAATCTAATTAGATTGTAGGAGGTGCGACACTGTCGCGGTAACTTCGCGCTGAGCGTGTGGCTCGATTGATGTTGAGTCGAGCCAGATTAAAGCTACTCAGAAAGATCGGGCAAAACTCGATCTTCTTGACTCGAGCCGAACTCGCTGACTCGATGAATCGAGCTGCTGGTAAAGATCGACTCGACGATCTTTTGACTCGAGCTGCCCAGCCTTACTAAGTAGGCCTATAGGCTAGCCTACTGAGAATACGAGCGGGCGGCTCGTTACTCGCGAGTATTTCATGCGAGCGGCTCGTTACTCGCGAGCACCAAAAANAAAAAAAAAAAAAAAAGAGCAGGACCCAAGCCTACTCCAAACCAGACTAACTAAGGGGGAAATTGGTGTGAAATGTAACATGGTCACACGGACCTATCGGAGAGCTACTACGTCAGAGGCCTCTCGCCTCATCTAGCGATGCGCTAATTTGACATCAATGTGAGGAAAATGGACAATGACTTGGAAGGTTAATGGAGGCTGGCAGGGTAGCTGTGCAAGTTACATCAACATGTCATACATAAAATCATAGGGCATAGAAAGATAAATAAGTTGTACAGATCATCCCAAGTCACTAGAAAACTGATAACTAGAAAACACTATCTAAAGGTGCTGAGAGGCAGCTTACCTACTTCTGTTGCATAACATTAAGTGCCAATATCTCAGTGATGAAATAACTGTATTTAATAAAATGATAGTGCAAATGATTGTCTCAGACAGATGCTTAAGTGACATAAGTTTGATGAATGTCGCATTAGTAGTTACTGAGAAAATTACAGTTGAGTGCTGGCATGAGAGCACAGATTTATTACAGTTGAGTGCTGGCATGAGAGCACAGATTTACTACACAAGGAAAACCAACGTAGTCTCCGTTTACGTTATTTTCAGCATATTATGAGACTGACTTTTGTGCAGACGTACCTAAGCATGACAATAAAAATAATGAAGAAGAAAGCATGTCCTATTGCTTGTCCCATCCAGCTCTCCACCTTTTGGCGGGATATCTATTCATAACAGTCAGCTCTTTGCGGCTCATTCCTAAAAAACTTGTAAGATCTTTGACTCACTAAGGCTGGTTTTTATTTAAAAATTCTAAATCCACTGTGTTTCTCAGTTTCAAGTTTCAAAAGATTATGTAGGACTTTGTTTGACATATGAAAGACTGTGCAGGGATATTTCCTTGAAAATGTCTCTTCAGTTCCATGCTATAACTATAATCTGATGGGATGAGAGCAAAGACAATGAGAGTAGGGAATTGTGGACCATAAAACCCAATACGATGACATTTAGAAAATGTTCGCTCTCTGCAGCAAGATAACCTTTCTAGCCTACAAGTCTCTTCGACATTAGCTGCGTAATACGAATACATAATTAGACTACAAAGAGCTTATTATCTAGACAGATCTGCCATGTTCTGCTGTGTCGCAGTTGTTCGTGTACAGAACAGAGCTTTACGATAGAGTAGGCTTGTTTTTGCTGGCATTTTTATTTGGATCTAATGTGAGCTGCTCATAATTGATTGGAGCAGTGTATGAATCAATCTATGTCAGTAGTTAAGAAGTGTACCAGAATCATAGGTAAACACTAGACGCACATGTGAAAGTTAGGGAACCACATTCAAGCATTTAGTAGGTATTTAGGGTCTAAATTGTGATGTTAGCTTTCCTATGGTGTAGTAGTTGCACATCCAGACTTATAAGCTGAGAGAGACACTGGGTTCGATCACCTATAGGGACAGGAAATATTCTGTTGGTAGGTTTTTAGGTCCTTCTCAAAGCTGATCTTTCACAGTAATTTGGTAAGATCCTTAGTGGCATACTTTCCAGAATATAATCAGATCGGGCTCACATTGTCCTCCTTCAATGAATGAAAAAATAGAATATGTCTTCCCACCTGGTTACAAGTATGAAACTGTTACTAACTCTCTGCCTCTCCTCCACATTTTGTTCTTACCCACTGTGACTCCAGCTCCTGCAGTTGAAAGGCCAAGATGGCGTCCAAGAGATATCAGCCGTCTGTACATAAACCAGTCTCCACGCAGGAGCTTCAGCACATTTCTGATGACCTGAACTATGGATGCCCACCAGAGCAACTTGAGGCACTGAAAGGTTAGTGAGACAAAAAATTCTACTCTTCTTACGTAGTTGCCATAAGATACCCAGCCCTTCTATTCCTTTGTCGTTGCTGATATAGTTCCCATTATTGTGCTTTTGTTCCTCACCCCTTCTATTCTTATTCCTTCTCATTCGTCTTTCAGCCACCATTGTCTCATGATACTAGCATGATTTGGAGAACTCTGATTGAACTTCTGCTGTGACAAACAAGTCAGGCTTGTGGGCACATATAAATATGTTTTTTTTCCCTATTATTATTTGAATGTAAGTAGAAATTTCTAAAAACAGCGATGTGAAGACGAGAATGTCGGGACCATTTAGGCTTTATCATTGAATTACAGCTAGGCACGCTGGTCAACACGTATACTACTAAAAATAATGCGTGAAAGAGTCTGCAAAAAGCAGTTTGGCTTGCCATATCCGTGACATCCCTAGCAACACAACCATTTGAGATTAACAGCCTGGTTGGGAGAATCTGACTGATCATTAAATTTGTGTTTGCCACTATAAGAAATAGAAATAATACAGTTAATCCTGCACTGATCTATCCTATACTGATCATATACGCTTAACCATACTCCACTGAAAGTCAATAACCCATTATGCCCAGCAAGTTTTGCATCTAGAACAAGCTTTGTTTCTCCACATCATTTTAAGTCATTATGTATGGCCTAATGCCTACTATAAGCTTTATAAGGGAACATGAATACAAGAAAGTGTCTATGGGTATACTTTCTACAGTTTATTATAGAATGTCAGAGTTGACTTAAACATATAACTGTTTTTCTTCTTCACAGTAAAATTCAATGGAAGCCTTCAAGCACTGGAAGTAATAGACTCTCTAAATGAGTCCCCCTTATGTGTCCAATATCCTCGCACACCAGGCTATAGGCCTAACCCTGAGGACAGATTTGGTAATGCATGGTAAGCTTGTTGTCCTAATCCTAAAGCCATTTTTTTCTCCTATGTCCCCTTTTTCAGCAGTCTTCCTCCACTACTTTTGCTCTGATTATCCTTTCTTTGTTCATCCTGTACAATCAACTCCAAATGCCGCCACTCCTGCTATTTGTTTGACTACCACCATTATTTCCATGCACTGTCCCTGTTTTAGCCTTGGAGCTTCTCTTTCTTTCATCGTTCCCTGTACTTCTTTCCATGGCAGCATCTCTGTTGGAGTAATAATTGATCTGTTGAGGTCAGGGAATACTGGTCAGCTCTATCCCTTCTACAAATTCCGTGCAATTTGATACTAATAAGTATTAATACAAAGAGTAGCATATAACATTCCTGTGTCTGTAATTTGTAACTGTCACAAACAACTTCCAGTCAGTGTTGACATGTAACTTTAGGAAACTTTAGCTTCTTGAAAATGCCTCTTGGAATTGTTGACAAATAGTACTTAAATTGCATGGTTGTGATAAGGAATGACTTTTTTTATACGACACTGGCATGTATGGTAATCAAGAGCTTTGTTATAATGGTGTTGCGCATTATCGACGCCTACACATTATTTCTCTCCCCTTATTCCCTGTTTCATACCGTGCAAGCTAGAAGCTAGACCCTTCTTTATGTTGTATTTAGAGAATATAATCATAACAAACAGGTGCTGTATATATCAAGATAGATGCTGTTCTCGCATATACTAAAAATATTCTAGACTCATTCTTTTCAAGGACTGTTCTGCTATATTCTGTGACTAGGCATTGCTATGAGTACTGAGCACTTTTATGTTGATTTACAGTTTTCACCAAAACAATTCATGATCAAGGCTATTTAAATAAAAAGAAAAAAACAACAACAACAAAGAAGAGAAACAAGAAATTACCGATCATGCACCACACTGATGAACATAGAGAACATTACAGGGATCGCATAAGTCAGATGTTATAATTGAATATTTCATGACTTTGAACACAAGACTCTGGCATCATGACATTGTCTGGCATCTAAAACGAGTTCCTCAATATTAACACAGGGCATGGCGTTGTGACATCTCTGGAGCCAGCTCTGGAAAACTGTATGGGAAAACTGTTGCTGTCAAAGACAACACTGCCATTGCTGGTATTCCCATGAATAATGGGAGCCGACTTCTAGAGGGATATGTACCTGAATATGATGCCACTGTTGTCAAAAGGGTTCTTGATGCAGGTTTGTTTGCAAATACCGCTAGCTAAAGCCATATACAGTTGGCTAAATGTTTTGACATGAAACTCTTTGTCATTTATAAGAGCAAGGATATTTACATGGAATGCCTCTTATATGTCCTTCCTGTGATCTGTAGACCTGATGAGGGTTGGAAACTAAAAGATGTGTGTGGGTGTGTGTGTGCGTGCGCGCGCGCGTGTGTGTGTGCGTGTGTGTGTGTGTGTGTGTTCGTGTGTGCGCGTGCGTGTGTGTGTGCATGTGTCCGCGCGCGTGTGTGCCCATGTGTCCGCGTGCGTGTGTGTGTGTGTGTGTGTNTGTGTGTGTGTGTGTGTGTGTGTGTGTGTGTGTGTGTGTGTGTGTGTGTATTTGTTTGTTTGTTTGTTTGTTTGTTTGATAGCATATTTATTGTTTAACTCATTCAACTTCAATGTTTGGAGTTTCTTGACATTTTTATCATTACAATGCCATAAGAAAGAGGAGGCCCTTGATGTTGTGTACAGTGCCTCTGATGTTGCTTAAGTACGATTTGTTACCAGTGAGCTCAGCATCACTTTGAAAGCTCACCACTGCCGTTTTATATGTGATTTTGCAAAAGCCAGCAGTTGTCATCGCCTCATATAATGGAGTCCACATGAAGTGAACTCACTTATTGTGAATTTTCAGTGAAGTAAAATTGTGTGGAAATCTGGACCTATTTCTTCTTTACTTTATATGAATGAAATCAACAGTCTCGCCAAGTCTCTCGCTTAAAGGGAACTCTGATTTACGGGTTTGTGAGCGAATCTCTGTATTGTTATGGATATAGTATTATAATCATGATACCCATTCTAGGCTCATAACACTTTTGCTCCGAGTATAGCAAAAACTGATAAAATTCATCTTGTGAATGGTTTTGGAAAGGGTGAATGGAAAATGTGACTGCCGAGTTAATTGATTTATTCTGTGCATTCTAAACCTACTACATGCTAGCAACATACACAGCCACACACTTTTATTATCCCTCGGTCCCCTTTTACATTTCAAAGAGATGATCCACTAAGTCTAACAGAGAATGCCCCAACCTGTTTCCCCTGAAAAATGGTTAGTTGAAGTGAACCTTTTTTACCTGATCATTTTAGGTGGACTACACTGTATTTCTAAGTCTTTTTGGTCATGGGAGAGTGATGACTATTTTTAACGGCTCATTCGTTTCTTGAATTGTTCAAGAACAAGGCTTACTGACATAAAATGTTTCAGTTGTTGATATGACATAGTGATAGTCTTGGTTTCCCTTCACTGCATTACATTCTTGTAGGAGGAAGAATTCTGGGCAAGGCTACATGTGATGACTTCTGCCTAAGTTGCATGGGGTTTTCCAGTGTTGATGGATATATCCACAATCCAGAATGCCCAGACTATCGAATAGGAGGCTCTAGTGGAGGATCAGCAGTTCTGGTAGGTCATGACTTAACAATCGTTTTCTCTTTCCTTCATTTGTCTCATAAAATATAATAGTTCATACCATCTAATATTCATTATCGCCTAATCCTTATAATTCAAAAGACAAATATTATTAGGCACTGTGTTGAGGACACCTTTTACTGCAGTCAGGTGAATAAATAAATTTTGAGGCTGATAATAATATATTTGTCACAGAGGATAAGGTGGTATAAAAAGGGAACCTTTGGGACAAAAAAAAAATCCAAAATTTTCATTACTCCCTCAAGAGGATCCATGTTTGTTTGGACTCTGATCAGATGTTCTGAGAATCTTTAACCTGTCATCCAAACCTGCAAGAACAACCTAAAATAAATACTTTATCCTTGACCGATATACATGTACATACATGAGGCATTCCAAGAAGGGCAGGCTAATGTTCAAGTTTCCTCAATAACTCTTAAAACTTTTATTTCAGGTTCTCCTTAGTCTTTTTTGCCTTGTAACTTGACTCTCCATTGCAGTGTGCCTTATGAGCTGGTTGGTTTGATGAAGTTACAGTACATAGCTACAGTTTTAATGTTAATCTTAAAAGCGATTGACTTTAAGTAATGAATACATTTTTTTTTTGGCAGACAACTGATTTCAATTGTTGGATCATGTCTTAAATCAGAATAGGTGCACATAGGCACTTTGCAAAAACACGTACCTATTAATCAGTTGCTGAAGGTCCACTCTCAAAGAATTTTCAGTAGTCATGCTGTGGGAAATAAATACAAATGCCTACAGTGGTGATGTCTTACTGGACGTGCACAGGTATAAGTTTTAAGCAGTGTCAATTATTTGATTGTGTTGTCAACTTTTCCTACTGCCATAAATTGCTTTCAAGTAGACTAGTCCTCACTGAAAAGAAACTTTGAATTTATTTTTTAAGAAATAATCTGAGGCATGTCCTTGTAAGAAGTATGATCATCAGGAATTGCGCAAAATGCTCAATCAGTGTTTTGTAAAAATCTGGAAATAGATGACCAGAATTTTTGGAATGGTTAATTTTTATCAGGCATACAGCTTTACCTCCGCCTTGTAAGTAGAAACCAATGGGGAGTTATCTGAGGCTGGCCGGATAGAAGTTCTGTATGTCGTAGGAGTGACATTTTATAGAAGAACCACAGTTATGGGTTTATGCAAAATCTACACTCATGGACATGTATGCTATGGTCTGTCTGGATGACAGAAATTTGCAGATTTTGTAATCTATACATCAGTGCCTTCCACCGCTTCTTGCATTAAAATGTCATCATCTGATACTCCTCTACAAATATACTTTGATTGTTCTTTTGCTCTTCAAGAAAGACTAAATTATTATTTTAAGTTTGGAGATCCTTAGTTGGATGAAAAGAAAATTATCATTACCAGTGGGAGAATTCTTTAGGAGTACACGCCTCGTGAAAATTTCTGATTACTTTTAGGTGGCTGGTGGACAAGTGGATCTGGCAATAGCAGCAGATCAAGGAGGATCTATCCGTATGCCAGCAGCATGGACAGGAACCGTAGGCTTCAAACCTACATTTGGTCTGGTTCCTTATACCGGTTTGATCTCCATTGAACCCACAGTGGATCATGTTGGGCCTATAGCCCGCAATGTCACAGACTGTGCTCTTTTCCTGGAGGTAAATAAAATAAGATGTATTTGACAGTATAACACCGACCATGTTGATGTTTAGCCCATTTGGTAACATAGTGCATGTAGCTAATAGCCATTAATATTATAATGAAATCAGTCTAAAGGGAAACTGTGATGCTGAAACACTTCAATGTATGTGGCAACTTACATTTACCAAGCACTTTCAAGAAGTTTGCAAGCAGAGAAATTGCATGATTATATACTTTCAGAGCACTGATAAAACAGATGTGTACAGACACACCCCAATCGCTTTATTTATTTGCATTTAGTCGGAATGAAAAATTTTATCTTATTAAGTTCATAGTTGATCAAGACATTTGGTGTAAAATATTAAATGGGAATGAAATACATATATATGACAGTGAGCAGTCAGGAAGTGTGTTAGGGTCAAGGGTGAACACTAGGCTCGCACATAGCAAACAATATTCAGGCAATAGGTATTTCAAAAATTCAGTTGGTATGAAGTTAGCGCCCCTGTTAGTGCAGTGGAAGCATGATTAGATTTGCAAGCTGAGAGACCCTGGGTTCGATTCCCGGTAGGGGCATGAAATTTTCTAATGTAGGTTTTTTTTTTTTTGCCATCTTCTCAAAATTGATCTTTCACAGTAATTTGGTAAAATCCACAGTGGCACACATTCCTAGATAATGTGTAACAACTTCTAACAAAAATGATCAGTTTGGGCTCACATTCCTCTCGGTTAATAAATAATAGAAGATTATACCCTGCCCCTGGTTACATGATGCTTAATGTTCTAAGATCCCAGCCTAATAATATTCTCTTCAAACAGGGCAGTCTAGTGAGCATGAAATAACACTTATAAGATTTTAGCTGTGACATGTTTGCAAATATCTGGTGCCAGCATACAGCAATATGGAATATGTGTACTGTAAGGATCATCATCTGTCACAGTAATGAATGCTATAAATCTTTTCAGCGATTAATCAGCTGTTGTCACTCTGCCGCAGGATAGGTGACACCTGGTTTTTACATTTCTACTAGGTACTTGCAGGGCCAGATGGTCTGGATGATAGACAGATGGCTGTCCCAAGTGTCCCTGAATATAGTAAACTGGTAAGTTTGACTTGTGTTTATGTATTTAATATTTGCCAGGAGCTATTCAGCGCTTTCGCGTTCGTATAAATCTTGTGAGAGATAGTGATCACATACCAGATAAGTCATTTATCAAACTCTCAGATATATTTATTGCAAAATCCTTTTATTGGAAACAGCATTATTATAAACATGTTGCAAGCCCCAGTGCCTTTTTAAAAAAAACTTATTTTGTTGCTATGAAATGCCAACAAATACCAAACAAACATCATACTTGTGAAGCATTTCTACGTCCCTTTTCGCCTCATTTTTTTACATTAAACTATAGTCTCTCTCACACTATAAATCAGCTCCAGCGCAGGCAACCCCTAACCCTAACTTACCTCAAAACTATGCCTTGCCAACCATTTGCAATACATGATAAGGAATCCTGCAAGACACTCATGTTCTTGGTTGCTGTGCTAAGACGCTGGCGTTATTGTATAATTCTTGCTCATAAGTTAAGCCCCTTGATGCTTTCCCTATTACAGATATGCTTGATATGTGAATTTTATACGTTTTTGATGGTATGCCATTGGATGATGTCTCCCATTAGAGAGAATGAAATAAGACTTAAAACCCCTGGCAACTTCATAATTATGTTTCTTATGTCCAGTCTGGGCTTGCATTACTTCATGTCACCTGAAGATTGTTAGATCATTTTCTTCATAATCAATTGGCACCGTCAGTGGCATTCTTCTCGTAAGATATCAGATATCTGAAGTACATACCCCTTCTCATAAAACACAAATAATATTAATTACTTTTGATTTATGTGTAAAATTCAGCTGGAGACAGACATCTCAGGCAAGACAATTGGTGTATTGAAGGAGGGGTTTGACCCCTGTCTGAAAAGAACTCAAGATACAGTTCAGAATTTCTTAAGCATGGTTGTACAAGCTGGCCTGAAGTTGACAGATGTCTCTGTGCCGTATCATAAGCATGGTAAGTTCAGTCAAAGCGAGACTATTCTGTATACATGTAAGTTGATATGAAATATTCCAATATGCAAGTTAAAAGCTCTTGCAAATTTCACTAGTTGTTATCTCACCCTGTTTAGAATTCTCTTCACATGTGAATTTGTCAGTGTTGTATGCTACAAGGGAGATAATATCCTGCCCTGTAAGAGCACACATGTGAGTTAATTTTATCTCAGCCGCTTGTGTTTAGGCTTTCAGTACCCCTGCCACTATGGCAAGCATCATCCACTGATGCACTGCATGGTTACTAATGACTTGATGACTGTCACAAACCGCCCCTACCCCAGTCGCACCAGACAAGGAGGGACGGTAGGACAAGGAGAAAAGACAGGACAACGGTAATGAGGACCCCTTCACTGCACGAACAGACACACCATTTGAAGACAGCCAAAGGATACTGACCAGAACAGGCCACGGATTAGAGAGACAGAGAAGATGTAGAGAGACGACCACGCAGGACGACGTACACCAGCACACACAAGACAATCACCCGTCACACTAACTAAACATTCTCACAGAGGATAGGAAGTGGACGATGCTAACCCGAAATAGAAAGAAAGATAGTACTAACACTCAGACTCTACTTACACACGCTCACACTAACGTGCAGTCACAATTCACTCGACAAAACAGAATTCCGATAAACGACAAAATGTATTATATTAACAAAATAATTACGTAGCTAATATTTCCCCCACTAATCCGCACAGTAATGACAATATATAATTATCACATAACCAGGGGCGTATCGCGGGGGTCGAAACCAGGTAGGCAAATCTGCACATTGGCCACGCAAATCATCGCACTGTTGCCTTTTGGTCATCCTACATTTTCGTTGGGTAAAGGTGCGGAAGACAAACGAGGTATTATACGACTAATATTTGCTGCACCATTTATACCAAGAACGTATGATAACATCAGTAAAATATCGTGACAACAACCACAACAAAGACAACAACAACTAAGTCAACCATAACAGCACTGTATTAATTGTATTCACTTTATGTTTACTCATTGTAGATAAAGCTGACACGTCTTTTATGTGAGTAAATATATATTGTGGCGATGTCGTTGAAGGAATAGTTTTAATGATCAGCTTTACTTCCATCGCTAGGAAAATCGTATTTCATGTTCGTGTCCGGTTCATATTTGAGCTTGTCTAGTCTATTTTGTTTTTCTTCGTAAGATTCTAAAAGAGAGCTTGCAGGCAACATTGGCTGCTTTCAAAACAACATTCACGTTTGTTAGGAGGTCCACTGAGTTCATCTTGCCAAAACACACGGTCTCAAATTATCTAGGGTGTAACTCTAGACTAAGATCTAGTCTAGATCTATGTTAGACGCACCGAGCAAGGTTGTCAGAATTTTTTGCGAACCGAAGCCAAATCACATGCAAAGCGCCAAAAATGAGCCAAACCATGTTCGGAATGGGCCTACAGGATTCAGGATTTTACTTAAAAGAATTTTTCTACAAACTGCTTGTGTATTGGATGTACGTGGGCATTATAGTTATCAATAAATCTTTCTACATACACCAGAGCGACATCATAGGAACTCAGTGTCAAATGGGATCATTTTTTTAAAAATCCATGTTCATATGACAGAAGCCTGATCATTTGAGATACTATTTTGAGAGAAATAGAGGTATTTTTTATTTGAAAAATTAGTCAATTTTAACCTGATTGTTTAAAGCAAAAAAATTGTCAAAGAGCAAATCAGTTATTTGAGACCCAAGAGCTCTTTAAAAAGAGAAATATCTGGTATTTGGCTCCAAAAGAGCCAAGTCTGGCAACCCTGGCTCCGGGATGATGCAAGCTTTAGCTAGCTAACACACACTTCATTCACTTTCGGCCAATGGGAAAAGAGAGTCAGTCGTCTGACCTCGTTTGTCTTCCGTAGGCATTTTGATTTTTGCCTATAGGCATGGAAATTTTAACACTACTCGGGAATGTCTTTGGGGCTCAGTCTGGGTTCGAGTGGTGATTTTTTTGCGTATAATAGAGTAGAAGAGGAGCTGCCCACGAGTTACCCTGTGTAGTCAAATTTTCGAAGTGACTACTACTGGGCTAGCCAAGCTGAACTGCGTTTGGGGCTCAGTCAGGGTGCAGTCGCCTGTCTTTTGATATGATACTAGACTAGTACGGTAGAAGAGGTGCGGCTTTAGGGGTTGCCTTTTATAGTCAAAAATGTGAAGTGACTTTTTTTATTTTGTTCAGTCTTCTAAGCTGAGAATTCATAAGGCTGATGAACGCAGGCCTTTCTTATTTCAATAATTTTCTGCTATCTGTGTTTTTCCTTTTTAACATCTTGTGAGGCCTTCCTTTTTGAAGTGGTAGTCAATGACTATTTGACTACCATTACGCTACGCCCCTGCACATAACAATACACCCAGTACACTACAAATAAACGTAACTTCGACAGACTGGCATCCAACGATGCTGTGCCTCACGGAGCCCTGTCCCTACAGGCTCCTTGACTGTCGAGAGGCACAGGACCGGAAGAATCTCCAGAAGGACGCAGACAGGACGAGACGACGATCAGGACGACGACATTCCTACAGTGCCCACAGCGACTTCTCGGACAGTGGCAGCTGGGCACTCCGCCCACGACGGGTCAAGTTCAGGCTGGCCAACGACGACTTCCCTGGCAGTGGCAGCTGGGCACTCCGCCCACGATGGTTCTATTGGCTCACAGCCGGCTATACAAGCCTTAGTCAGGGCGCACAGCCCGAAGTACTAAATCCCTAGTGTTCACCCTCCATAGATTACCGGGGAACACACACAGTCCTACTATAGGTTACACCTATTCCTGGAAGGCTAAAATAAACAGAATGATAATCGTAATTATCCAGTCAATCTACCTTAAGATTTACAAGTTCACTTTAATAAATACTTCACATTCTCGACACCCGCGATGTCAGCCCTACGACTCACCCGAACTGGTGTACAGACACAGTAATTTATAGTTACCTTTATCAGATAATAAATCGAAAATCAATTACCATTACGGCCCATGGCCACATTTATATCATTAGTAAGGCAAATCTTTACCCTGTTAAACAATATAATTTCATTTAAGAATACATTACACATCGACTCGACTTACGCTCAGCAGCCCTTCTCACTCAATGACAATTCTTGACTGTGGTGTCTAGACATCCACGCTCCCCCCTTTTATTTGGGCATTGGAAAGTACACAATTCAAATTAAAGCGTGCCCTCGTCAGATACGATTCATTATATACAACTCAGTGAACTCACTTAGAACAATTCACCTACTGTTACACTACTCACCTCGTGACAATGACTTGGACTTCTCCCAACTGCAATAAGACAAGCAAAAGGCAGTTCAAACTTCCAAAGATGTGTGCTAGTCTACATCCTTCACAGTAAAAAGAACAGTGAATTAATTCATGAGTAGAACAAATGGTAAATGTAGCTTAAAGAGCCTGAGGTTGGATAAATTAATATTATACAGTATATGGTAGCTTTTGTGTGCATAATATAATAAACTATGGAAGTGAACCCTCTAGATATTCTTGTCAAAAAGTATAATCTGAAATTTTAACTCTGTATTAAAAACAGACCAGTCATTTACATCAGAATATTGGCATGTTGTCATTACAATTATTATAGCTGTCATTAAAACAATGTCTTTTTTAAGAACACACTGCAAAGCCTCATCTTGTTATTTGATAAAATGATGGTAGTAATCTACACAGCTTTAACACTTGAGTCTTGACTGCATCGAGATTTTTGCCACTCTTGCCACATTTATGACTCTCAACTCCTCAAAATCAGACATCCCAAACATCAAGCTCCCTTCCTTGATGGCCACTCCCAAATAAAGGAGCTTTCAAAAAGATCAGTTGTTCACCTCTGGTGGATTTCTGCATGCAATGAAATAGCCGATGAATCTGCTAAGGTAGCCAGTAAAAACAGACTCACACACTTAATCATGTGACGAATACAGAACTCTCATCAAATATAAGTGCAGTTTGGACATAAGCAGAAACTGATCAGAAAATTGAGACAACAGGTACAAGCAGACTTTTTTTTAGCTCTGAACTGGATACTGTGGCCTTCAACACCACTGCCATAGAACATTCCTCCCTGGATGTAGAATGTATCTGCATGGAAGCACTGAGAGATGTCAGAACATATCCTTCAGGAATGTCCTCTCCACAGGACCACCAGAGACAAATGTTGGCTGGGTGCAAGGGATCCGAATCCCTAGCTTTGGAGCAATGGGACAGGCCTGCCAGAATCTAGCCTGTGTCTGTGTGAAACCATGATAGAGACACCCAAACACATCCTTTAGGACTGTCCTCTCCTCTGGACCATCAGAGATAATGTCGGCTGATATCCTGTGGGATAATAAGACAAACCTTAATCTGACAATCCACTACCTGACTCTTATTGAAAAAGCCTAAGACTTAGAACACGGTAAAGTAGACATCTTAAGGATTGGAACAAAGCCGTTCTACAAGATTTCTTTGTTTGTCCACTACATGAACAGTAGAACTGACAAGAATTCTGTTAGTATGAAACTGAAAGGACTGGTCAAATCTTGGCAGATTAAGCAAGCTTTGTGTTATCCGTGTGAAGCAATCGGAAATAGTTGTCTTAGCGATAGTTATGAGCACTGAATTCAGTATGTTGTACTTTCGGGCAAAAGAATTATTGTGAGCATGTTTTCTCAGCAACTTCTGTTAGCTTTTATATTTTTATAGCAAATGACAGTTTAGTTGGGTTTTTTTTGTCACCATCCTGCAGTGATGGCCTAGAAGGCAAAGTACCAAAGAAAAATTTGAAGCATAACTAGTGTGGTGTAAGAATGTGAAATGGCTAATGAAACCTTGCACAAATGGCACTTTCTAGGTGCACATGGCATGTCGTATGTGTGTGGAGTGGCCAGCTGGTGGTGTAGATATTGTGGTAGCTGGTTAGTGCCCATCAGATGGTAGGGCGGACCAGCTGGTGGTGGTCGCCAAGACCCAACAAGAAATCATATTTTCTGGTCCACGAATGTAGTCGTGGGTTCGAATCCTACTTCTGACACCATACGTGAGGAGTGACCGGCCGGTCGGATAGGTGAGGTGGTACTTGGTTGGTGTCCATCAGAAGTAAGGAGGCCAAGTTGGTGGTGGTCGCCAGGGCCCCAACAAGAAACCATACTCTCTGACACCAAATTTGTCTGAGGGCTCTGGTGGTCGTTTGCAGTGGGCGATGACTCTACTGGCCACGTGGGTAAGTGTGAGGGTATATAGGGAGGCGAGGGGAACAACGAAGATGGTGGAAACGAAGCTCTTGTACTGATGATCAGGAGATTTATTAAAATCGATAGGTAGTGATGGTATCCAGTACAAGAAAACAATAACTGCAGATTTGAAACTGCCCTTGGCGGGGTCTGGCCAAGGTTCTGACTGGCGAGTAGATATAATAAGTTATGATTGGTTGGTTGAGTGCCTGTCTTTGGTCTCTGAGCCTGGCCAGCTCTTGAACTGAAGAAGGCATTTTGTTTCTCCCAGAATCACTTTACCAGTCAGAGCTTTTGCCGGACCCCGCCAAGGGCAATTTCAAGTCCGCAGTCCTTTTTTTCTTGTATCGGATACTAGCATTACCTTTTGATTTTTAATAAATCTTCTGATCATCAATGCAAGAGCTTCATTTCCACAATCATCGTTGTTGTCCTCGTCTTCTTATCTACCCTCAAACTTATCCATGTGGCCAGTAGAGTCATCGCCCACTGCTAACGACCACCAGGATCTTCAGAAAAATTTGGTGTCAGAGAATATGGTTCCCTGTTGAGGCCTTGGCGACCACCACCAACTTGGTCTCCCTAACTTTTGAAGGGCACTAACCAATTACCACCTTACTTGTCCCACCGGCTGGCCACTCCTCATGAGATAAAATTAATTGAGGGAGGTGTGTGTTTCCCATATATGAGAGGGTGCGCGAGAGGGAGAGAGAGAGAGAGAGAGAGAGAGAGAGAGAGAGAGAGAGAGAGAGGAGCTGACGGAAGAAATTAATGGACGCAGGAAATAACAATCAGTGGCTGGTATGCCAAAGGNGGGAGGGAGGGAGAGAGTGTGCAGGTAGCATTATTTCAGATGATGGCTTGACAGCTCCTAGGCCTAGACTGGTTATAGCGTCATATGTTGTTGGGGATCACCTTTAATTAATGCATATTTAACCTAATCTTCATGCGCGACCACCGGTGGACAAGAGAAAGGAAAATTGCTATGGCAGCTGCTCTTCTTTCCTTCTCTCTGTCACTTTTTTACTCTCTCGTCTGCATGTCGTTTTATTGAAGGTTTCCTGAAACTTGTTGTCTGGTTACTGGAAATATTTTACTATGAATAAAGAGGGCTTTTGGAAGGGGATTTCCATTTGGGTTTACAGAGAGTTCAGGTAAATCACCGTCATGTTAAGTGAACTCTACTGTAAATGAGCAAAATATCTCTTAATGAGTTAGGTATGCTGATATTCAGTATATTTCTCCATTCACAGGACTGAGTTTTTTCTTGGGTCTTGTGGCACAGGGTTGTCATAAATGCTTGCAGATGGGCAGTAAGTAGATCCTGAATTCTTGTGAAGTATTGTCACTAGATCACTCGTGTCATTCACTTCTGTAAACTTATCAAAATGGGTTTCAGACACTATGGTCTTCTGTGTCAGTATACTGATGCCGCATGTCGGTCCTCTATGGAAGTTCTTTTCTATATTATAGTGTCATGACATAATGCATTTTTGCTAGTTTAACAAAAGGTATAATATATATATTTGGAATGGAATATACTGGTGAAATAAAACCATGCATAATCAGCATTTCACCAGCGTGATGATATAACGGTTTATATGGCACACGCTTTGTAGGTGATTTCCTAATCTAATGAGATAAATGACACTGAATCTTTCATTTTTAACAATAATGTATTTTTTGTCATTCAGATCAAGTGGGACGAGATCCTGTTCTTGCATTACTTACTAGTCTTTCTGTTCTATCCAGCCACAGCACTGTTTCAGCAAGGGTGGAATTCGACAAGCTTGGAGAAAGCAATTCGTCAGGGTCTGCATTGTTCAGCTGATATGTTTTCCCCTAGTGTTAAAGACTACACCATGTTTGGAGAGCTTGTTTGGCGTCGTCATGGCAACCATTACTATATCAAAACAAGAAATCTGATTATGGAAATGTCACGTCAGTATGACGAGGCCTTTAAGCAATGTGATGTCATTGTTATGCCAACTTTGACCCACACAGCAGCTGAGTTCCCAAAGGATAAGGAATCAGATGTTGCTACCCACCTAGGTATGATGCAGTCTATTATATTTGAATCGCACTAGTAACACAGCAGGCTGTTTTTGAAGTCTTAGGTCTAAGTGGATAGACTATTATTGTCTGTACCCGTTATAATAATATGAATGAGATTCAAAGTCAAAAACTGACATAAGCTGATTTATATTTATGCTTGTCTGGAAATTCTGCACAGGAATATCCAGTCAGGACTATCAGAATACGTCTTGGCAAGTATTGCATGGAGAAAGCCAGAGGACATGATTGTAGTTAGTCTGTATCAGTTTATCAGTAGATCAACAAATCTGGCCATCTACTGTAAATATGATATTGTTTTTATGTTTCATCTAAGGCATCACGTCTCTTGTTTTATTATTCTTATGCAGTGACTCCTCCTGTACTTTCACCCCCCCCCTACATTTGTTCTTCCCTTTATCATACATCCTTTTCTGTAGTTAACGACACTCACAGTGTCTGTAGTAGTGTATCTACTGTATCTTTATATTGCAGCCTACATGATCAGCTGTCATGATATGCTAGCCAATACAGTAGCGGCCGATCTGACTGGCCACCCTGCCTTGAGTCTGCCATTGGGAAAGCTTGGAGATGGAAGGACTGACAGTCTCATGATTGTGGGCAAAAAGTATGATGAGCTCACAGTACTGCAAGTAGCTAGAGCTCTGGAGAAACTCACCTCAAAATGGAGGGAGTCGATAAGGGCTGTATAAGACGGAATAACATCAGGAAGATGCTTAACATGCTTAAAATGCTTAACATCACTGGACATCAAAACCAGAAGACAGCATTATTATCAGATATATATTTTTTAACTTTGGCTAGACACATGTAATCAACATCATCAACAGAGAGGATACTGTGATGGCGGAAGAATTCTTTTCATCTTTGAACGCCATGTAGTAATAATAAATGACTAGTGTGTTTCAAAACGCACACAGAGCATTCTGAGTAACTTTGGGATGAAAGGAAATAATGTGAAGGCAATTACTTATTGCTGTTCATGACTCTTGAAGGAATCCAGATAATAAGCTCAAGTTTGATTATAATGTCTAATAAGAAAATGCATCTCTAAGTACACCACTGACTGTTTTTGGGTGAAATCCCACTTGTTGAATTTTGGCAAACTGCTCTTCAGTTTTGGTCCAGATGCTCCATTCTAGGTTGCTTGTGGTATTCTCTCTCCCCATGTGTTCGGTACATGACTGTGGCCATGTTTTGAACCACATGTTATGACTAGTGGATCTCTCTTTGCACCTTTTTGCCTTACTGTCGTAATTTAGGTAATGATATTATACCTTGGTGTGTTTTGTTGAGGCATTTTTGATCTCTTGGAAGAGAGAATCAAGGACCTGCTCATTTTGGATGTTTGCTCTGTCAAAAGGTAGTCAGTCTTAAACCATCATTTGGCTCATAATTTTTTACGCTCTGCATGTATACGATAGCAGCATAATTTGTTTGATCTTTCACACTTGAAACAAGTCCACTCAATCCAAAGTTAAATAACTTCATCAAGAGTTAAAAAGAAACTGAGATAAACTTTTAAATGCAATAACAGACAAATTTATTCTATAGTTATTGCATGTTTGATTGATCTGTACTACACTGTCATGAAAGCAGAAAAATATTTCAAACTAACGTCAAAATATGACCTGCTGGAGCCCATGTGTTAGATGCACACTAAGCATGCCATTGCTAGGCATGTGTCAGTAATATATGATATAACCAGAACACCTAAATGTTTGAAATCTGCAGCAGCAGCAGCAGCAACGGGTTTCCATCCGCTAATATGTGTCACATTTCAACTGCATGCGATTTTATTTATTAAAATTAAGTAAATTTCTTTAGAGAACAACGCGATTACTGCATATTGTTAATACTCTTTATGTCATTCCCAAGAAAGGATACCATATGCGCACGCCTCCTTAAGCTTCTTTTTGATGTTCTTACATTTTTTCAGAGAACTCTGTTACTCAGCACTAGTTTAGATAAACCTGAATAATAATATAATATTCCTGACCATGAAATCCTCAGCAAGCCGCAGATTACACAGTAACTGTTTGGAGGCTTGTATTATTTATCAAATTTCTTGAAATTCTTGCAGTGCAGAAAAGTAATTTCTTTTTGGTTGTAGCCATATTATTTCCACGAGCACTGGTTTTAGCACTGGATTAAACTGTGGACCCTTTAAAGGCAGCTAAACTATTTGATCTTTTGCAATCACTGCTTCGTTCATCATAGACTCTAGAAATCACAAGAGCAGACACAATGTCACTGACGAGGAATATCACTGGCCGATCAACTTTGTAAGGTGACATCAACTGAGAGCGAATTGTTGGAGATTTAAACACTTTCAAACAATAGGATGATAGTCATTTATTATAAGACAAGACGTGGACCTCCATCTGACTGCTGCCGAGGAGCATCTTAAATGTACCTCTAAAATGACCCAGAGTTAAATATAAAGTAACCAGTATCTGGATTTAGAGCTTTTCATCTGAGGTAGGCAATCTACCATCAACCCACACTGCCGATTTGTGATAACACGTCTACAGAAGTGACTCATCGGCATGCGATAGATATTGGTCTGTTTCATTTTTTAGATAAAATCCAGTCAAGTTTTGAGCTGTTACATTTCTTATCATGATATCAGAAAAAGGCATATGCCTTTTATATGGCCTTTTACATGGAACAGTGGAGAGGAAATGATGCGGCGTTCATATGTGAAGCACCGTGAGAGCTAATTTCTTAGCTCAGAAATTTCAAAAGAGTGATGTTTATTACCAAAAACTTAATTTTGCTACTAATGGCTAATTCTTGTTTGAGAAATGTTCCTTCGTTTTTTTTTGTTTTGTTCTGTTTTTGTTCTGAGGCATTTAATGAGGATTGGTATATGATCTGGAATTACTGTTATCCAACTCTGCAGTGATAGTTATCGTATTTACTATACTCACAATGGTAGACAGAAAGAGTGCCTTTTTCATGAGCTCTAAACTGAACTATGTGTACTGCACATCATAAGCTGCTGACAGCAAGAACCTCCATTATTATTCACCTCTAAGCTTTTCTTGAGCAAAATTATACAAAACTTTACTACAAGTTATTAATGGTTTGTTTATTTTAGTCCATTGCAATAATATTCAATATCTATCTATCTATCTATCTATCTATCTATCTATCTATCTATCTATCTATCTATCTATCTATCTATCTATCTATCTATCCGTCCGTCCGTTCACCCGTCCGTCTCTCATTCTTTCCCTCTCTGTCTGTCTGTCTAATCTATCTGTCTGTCTGTCTGTCTGTCTGTCTAGTCTGTCTGTCTGTCTCTCTGTCTGTCTGTCTGTCTGTCTGTCTGTCTGTCTGTCTGTCTGTCTGTCTGTCTCTCTCTCTCTCTCTATCTATCTATCTATCTATCTATCTATCTATCTATCTATCTATCTATCTATCTATCTATCTATCTATCTATCGTTCGTTCGTTCGTTCGTTCGTTTTGTGTCAGTCCATAGTTTTACTACTTCCCAATATTGTAGACAGAATTTGTAAAAGCTATAATCAGTACTGTATCCAGAACAATCTGTTTAAATTACTTTTTATTGACATAAATATCTTGTTTCTTCAAAACATAACGTGAACATTTCTTGTGGATGTATCTTTGCTAACAACTTTGTATCACAGTTTATATATCATACTCATATTATATATCAACATAATTTGATCAAATAAACACAATTTACGCTACAAGTGCTGCTTTTCTGAAATTTATTAAAGCCTTCAACAATATAATATAAGTGCCAATATCATGATCAACATAAAATAAAGAAATCTGCTGGAAAATTTGATAGTTTTGTAAAAGTGTTTTCAGACATAGCTAGCTAAAAACAGTGACATACACTGACACAAACACATTCATGTATATCTTAATTTAGCCACACTTGTAATTACATGTACTGTAAATTTGCTCCACTCGTGCACTCGTTTGTTATTTATTTAGATGGTCAGAATAATGCTGAATAACAATATGGCTCTGTTTACAGTACCTCCAAGAATTTCTTTCATGCTAATTTAAATTCTTCCTCACTTCACTACTGCCCTTGAATTGTTAATGCATTGGAATGCTGTCTGGAAAAAAAAACCTTAAAACTGACACTAGTACACAGGACAAAGGCAAAGTTTTAAGCAGTAATTTTGAACATTGCATGGAAATATAATACAACTTATTATTATTCTTTACACACATTGATAATACTGTAGGATGGAATGAAACATTCGAAGGCTTTTTTTTTCACAAATGTGATATTGAGAGGTTAGTATTATTATAGGTTAGTATTATGGTACGTATGCAAGATAACAATTTTCCCAGGCCAGTTAAAAGAACCATAGGAGCTGTGCTGAAGACATCTCATTACTAAAGATTTCTCATTCAATTTACAGTGACATTCCACATATCTGATGCCAAATAATTTCAGTATAAAGTCATATTTCACATCTCTGATGCCAATAATTTCAGCAATTTGACAAGAAGCTTCTATGTGAAAGTACGTTGCTTGTATACGAAAAAAAAACATCATATAACAGGACCTCCATAGAGTACCTGATATCATAATGCACTGAAATTGTAATCAACAGTTTGGAAAGTCAGTGGCTAGAAAGCAAGAAATTACATCCAGTTGTCAACAGGATGACAATAAAATCTGACGTGTCATAAAAACCCACAAACCTACTCAAATCATGCCATTCCAGTTAAGGTTAATTAAACATCAGCCTGTCTTACATGCCATAATAAAATGCTCTGACAGCCAGTTTGTGAATTGTTGCTCACAGATTCCGTACACCTAAGAACCTGCTGCTTAGGAGCTTAATCTGCCTTAGGATATACTGGTGTAATGCAAACCAAGTTCTTTTCACTATAAGAACAAGATCTGTGAAAAACTTTAGGCCTAGAATCAATAAGCAAGTGGAGTTACATATCAGACTGCATGACATTTGTATATAATGACAAAAAAACCTTGTATAAGAATGGGAAGCATTGTTCAGGCAAACACACATAAGAGGAAGACGTCAAGAAAAACAAGGCAGTAGGGAGAATGGCAGATGAAAGGATCAATGTTTACAGTTCACTGCCTCAGGTGGTCCTTTCTCATGATTCATCCTATATCTTTCATCATATTCAGGACAAGGCTATGGAACGGGAACATTTGTAGTGGAATGAAAATGTCTTCCATGCAAATGCAACATGCAATCACAGGAAACTGGAAAGATTTGAATAAATCTCAAAATAAAAACAACAAAATGGAATTGGTCAAGTTAACCTCTGTTGGGAGAAAGCTATGATAATGATCAGATAAAGATTGCAAAATTTCCAAACCAATAAGAAATATTCATGTGCAACCCTGAACCCATGAGCATTTTTTTTTGGTCGTAATTTGGCAGCTATATTCCTAGATAGGGACCACTGACATTATTCTGAGAGTATTCCAGGCTGAAAAAATAAGTTTAAGTAACATAAAGGCTAGATCTAGATTTCTAGATTTACTGGTCAAATGTATGTTTTGTTATGAGTTCACTGGGATCCATTTGTGCACTTCAAAGACAATGAGAAGAGACATAACATAGTGTACAGAAGAGACATTACATGTATGCTCAATTACTATCAAAACACAATTGAAACGGAAATTCAAAGTGTAATAATGTAGAAGTGTTGGGGTTTTTTTTTATCAAAAGGGTCTAATTTTTGTGAAGAGTTGAAATGGCTTTTCCAAAGGCCATAATTTTCACAAGCCTTTCCTGATGTTTTTTTTTTTTTCATTTGCGTAAGAACACAGAAGTCTAGAGTAATCTGGTGTGATATAACAAGACTACTACTTGTCTTTGTGAATTTTCAGGTACTTGGAAGGCCAGACCTACATCACAGGCAACCTGATAAATCCAAACAATCAACATGCTGTCATATTTTTCATGCGACATAGTTACTTACATTGGGGTCAGTAGTTAACTGAATTCATTACCTATGTAAACATATCTTTTTTTATGGGAGGTAACTTTTGTGAGTTCAGTTGCATAATTATATCGTTACAAAAAAAAACGAAAGAAAAAAATTGACATTCCTACAATAGTCTATATCAATAAGGCCTCTGAGAATAAAATATAAAGAGGAGAGAGGGGAGAATGTGACATAGAAGAAGTAAAATATGATATTGAGAGACCTTAAAAATGGTCTATAGTGAAAAGTGAAACAGAATTAAAAATGCAGCTAATATCACAGAGAAAACAGATAACTTTACAACTTAAAACGTATGGCACCTAAAATGAAATACATCACCGGTGTAACTATTTGGAAGATTTGTTTTTAAAGTAGGCCTGAATGTCAAAATTTATTTACAACTTTTTCTTTGTACGAGGAAAAGATAAACAAAATTTAAATAGAAACATATTTGTGTCCTGCCCAGTTGACTGCTCGCAGCAAGCCAAAGTTTAGGGTCTGGCAATGTGAGACAATAATCTTTAAAGCAGCCCAAACTTTTCAAAAGATAGGTCAGTTAGGCAGACCTATTTGAGTTTCAGTCATCTTTTCAAGGCCTTATCTATGAGTGGATGCATATTTCTGAGCAATACACAAATATACAAAAACAAAAACAAAAAAACACTTTATAGATTCTTATACATAGGCCATGGATTAAACCCTTGATTGGCCATATTTCAGTCTGCGAGCCAAAGGCTAGGCACCCCTAGGTTAAAAATTGTTGTATCACATCAACGATAGAGTAAAACTGATTTGAGAGGAGAAGGAGGTGGCCAGCAAACATACTGCCATACCTTTTCTCTATGATGGGATCTGGAGTTGTAGAGGGTAGGCTCTGTCTGTGACCATACTACCAAGCTTTCTCTTCAAGTGAAATTTACAAAAGGGTCCAGGGACACCTAACCATTTCATGTACCAGTAGTTGGAATCTTGCATCAAGATGATGAGGGCAACACAGAAGAACACTTATCTATATTATAAGACTGGATCGGGGGCGTGGCACGCTCCCTTCCTAACGCATAACCTTCAAAACCGCTGTTTGTAAAATTCGGCTGAAAACGTGAACATGTACAATATCCGATACAGAATGTTTAGCATCACCGTCTGCTCACGGAAATTGCAAGATTTGATTAATCAATTTACAAAGTTTGTGCCGCATTTTTCTCTTTGTCTTTGTTTCCGGCATTCATTCCGCCATTTCATCGACTCCAAATAAAATTTTAAAATTTCGTACCGGAAAGACATTGCGTTTCGTTTGCCACTGGAAACAAAATAACATTTCTCCAGCGGATGATGTTATCCAAATTTGCATACGCGGGAATATTCATAGGCGGGAATCACAGCTGCTGTAATGCTTCAGGTGAAGGGGTGGATGGAGGGGGGG
>JAWQUT010000558.1:89425-103651 GCA_033807755.1 Ellobium chinense | reverse complement strand
CCCCCCCCCCCCTTCCCGGCAGCGCCGGGATACTTCAGCTAGTTATAAATACAGCTCAAGACCAACTAAAAGTGTAGCCTCACTAACAGAAATGAAATATTTATTAACCATACACACCACCTAATAAAAGGAAAATGGAGATAATGGAAGATTGGAACTGTGATACACCGGAAAGGAAATGACAACAACAAATAAAATAGTATATCAGAAACAAAGACACACCTTTCTGAGTAGTAAAATAGTCGTTTGCGCTATTACATTTATGAAGAAATGAGAATGTTCTGCTGTTACAATTTCACACTAATGGCACCTTTGGCCAACTCACTGTTTATTCAATACATAAACATGGTGCAGTATAAGAACTAAACACCATTGCAGGAGTCAGTTGTGGGTAGACGGAGAGGATAACATAAGGTAAAGCGGCAAAAGTGAACCCTTCCATTGTCTGATAAGACAGCGTCCACTAGGGCACTTAGGTAGTAAAGTTCCACCATCTGCTGGTCAACAGACAGTGAGTATGCATTACATCATGAAAAAGGCTCTTTTTACTCAGTTGAATGTGATCTTGGACAGTCCGGGCTTGTGTATTAATGGCTGGCTGGTGACAAAACATAATAATATGTAATTTACCATCTGCGAAAAAAATAACAGGTAATCATAGAAAACTGGCACAAACTTACCAAATGTTTTTCAGTATGTTAAACAATAATAACCGGATACAAGGAGAAGAAAATCCAGGACCAAAAGTAATGTAACGTACATTCCAAAGGTGTAAATATTAATAACTCATATCCATTTTGTTTGTTTTTTGTATTCTCCTCAAATTTATTAACCCATCAGTGTGGAAAATAAATCTTGATGCTGTTCCTGTAGTTTTATATCTAAATATTAGCTTACTCCCTCAACATGTCAACATTAATGTTAACCTCTTTGCAGTTCAAGAGCGTGTAGGTAGGAATATTTTATAATACTACTTCTGTAAGCTACATGTTAAATCACATTCAAGACTCATGGAATTCGCTCACAGCTTTCATACTCATGAAACAGTTAGAGTCACTCTGAACACAATTTACTATAAAGGGAACACCATGACAAAAAAAAAAAAAGAAAGGGAGATCCATTTGAAATTTCCTGGCCTACTCTATAAAAAGATACACGGCCTGACCACCTATAGCTGATACCGGCTCATTTATTACACTGTTCAGGTTAATGGTATTGATGTATTAAAGTGATGTTCCGCGTCCAGATACTAACCTGTTTAGGTTCTTTTGCATTCTTCTTCCCTTTTTTACTGTGCATGGAATCTCTTTCATTTAAAGCCTCCAAATGGCTTGGTTGTAATCTCAGCCAACAACATTTAAAATAAAGAACAGCTGTTTTAAACATTGCTATAGAGACATGTTCAGTGACAAGGAGACACTAGAAATGATATAACATGTTTTAAATTGTCATATTTTTTGAAACTCCCGGAGAATACATATTATAAGAATTTGGTACCACAATGTGGAAACAAGTCATCAGGCCTGCTATACTACATGCCAGCAGTGTGTGGGGTAATATAAGTGAATCATCCATGGAAATTATCAAAACATTGCAGTACAAGTGTGCTAAAACTATCTTAAACTGTAAATCAAATGTCAACAGAAGTGTTATACTGAATGAATTGGAATGGGAAGACATTTCAATAACACTAGAGAAGGAAGCCATTAAATACTTAGAAAGATTAAGACAGCTGCCCAGTTCACGCCTCTGTAAATTTATGTATACGCAACTAGCGGATAGTGCAAAAGATGCTCATTATTTTATGACAAATATTAGGAACATCCTAGTGAAACATGGCCTTGACTTTGAGACATGTGATATTTATACAATGTACTTAAACATTTTAAAAGAGTACAAGAGAGAAATGTCAACTTCTTCTGAGATCAATATGTATTTATGGACAGAAAGCAAAAAGTATAAATATGATAACTATAACTTTTTAGGAGTGCAGTTAAAATTTTTAGCTCGAACTGAATGCCTGGGATTGAATGCAGAACTAAAGAGAAAGAACATGTGCGAATCTGACGAATGCAAAAATGTGATTGGGGAGCAAGAGAAACAATTAATCATCTTATGTTTGAATGTCCAATTTACGAAGATTTTAGAAACTTATTCTTTAAGGATCTATATGAAATATGTATTAAGCTCGGTAAAGATGGCATATTCTCGGAATTTTACAGATGTCCAGTTTTAACAAATCACTGTTCATTTTAAGCTGTGACACTGTAGATCATTTTACTAAGAGTATCGACTTGTTATGTAAAAAATTTTTGAAACTATGTTTTACTAAAAGATTTCCTAACGCTTTATGCTCTTAATTAACACTATGTGCAAAGAATTGTGTATTTCGTTATAATTAAGTAATTTTACTTTATATTGGACGCACAGTCGAATAACCCCGTTTGGCTGTGCCCCCGTTGTAAAGGGGTCGTTTCCTTTAAGCAAATAAAATAATAAAAAAAAAATGACGAGTGCTATACACAGAAAATTGGCTGATCTTTACTTTGATACCAAAATCGACTATCTGGTATTAGAGATGTTGGAGATAAAGTCTCACTGTTCAGACTTAATGAATAAGCGTTGTGTCATAGAATTTGCTGCACAATTAAATTGGAGAAGTTAGACTACAAAGTTATATTCGCGCTTCTTGATACTGTGGTACATAAATGAAACATTAAAGTGCTACACACACAGATAAAACAAATGCTTCTTTAACGAGATATGAAACAAGCTTGTATATGTTTCAGCAGTTGGTGATCTACAAAAGTATGACTGTGTGTTTTTCTGCATTTCAATAGCTGTTCATATGGTTAAATGAGACGTCCCTCTTTGTAATAATGTTAATGATAATGATGATGATGAAAATGAAGATAAAAAGTCTTTATAATGCAATAACATTCATCAATTTTAGAAAAAAATATATGCAGGGAAACTCTGATAATAAGCATGTCTTTAGTGTGTGGAAGAGTAGTAGTTATAATTGAGGTATACTCAATATCAAAGTCTACCTAAATAATAAATTATAAAATGATAAAATAATTATGAATCGGTGCATATGAAATTCATGTTTTACAATGAGGCATACCTTGTAAATGAGTACTTATTATCGAGGTTCCACAATGTAACTATTAAAAATGTGCAAGAGATAAAGCCACAACAGATATTAACATTGTTCTCAACAACAGTACCAGGCAACACACATTCCTGTAATACGTGTTGCAAGTGCCACACTTCAAGTATGGAAGGTAAGAGTGGGTTGTCACTCTTCATGTTATATATCACCATCCAGTGAGTAAACAAGACTCACTGAAATCAGCATCAAGCAATACTCAGAATGTACAGGATGACATTGTTCTTCACCTCTAAGCTTTTGTGTTTTGGATGCCTGGATCATCAACATGGATTTCTTGTTCATTTAGCTGTGGCTGTTCACGGACACAAAGGTAAATCCTACAGGTAAATAGAAAAGTGCAGCGTAAGGAAGGAAAATGAAGTCATTGACTAGAAAATTTCATCATGAAGGAAAACTTCACATTCTTATTGAAATGCTACTGTTTTTCATCCATTATTCTGTACCTTCATCCCTTATTCTGTACCAAATTTTACTTGAGAATTCAAATCCCTAGATTTGCGATTATTACTTCCTAGACTTGTTAGAAACTCTGTTATACTATTAAAATTGCTTTCAAAATATCCACCTACCACTAGTAGAGGCTGTTCTTATAATAGTGCAAGATTAATAGATGCAAAATTATGATAATGGTGATGACGAAAAGGCTGTGATATGCCTATTCAAAGATACTTACACAAACAAAATAAAAGTTGAGAAGCTACAACCAGCCATGACTAGATAGACAGCACCGGGCATAAAGCTGACTGTAGCTCCATAAATCTTGTTCCATGACGTCACTGCAACCAGGCTGCAGACTGTCTCAACAACAGCAACACTGGAAAATACTGCACCTAGAAAGAGCATTGAAGATTCAGATTCAGATAATACTTCATCCCTACATATCTGTCTTGTTCCATACTTCTTCTCCATTTCTCTGTGTCAGTATAAAAATCTACATTCAGCTGCTTTAGAACTCACCAAACATAGATAATGCATTTTTCATTCTGTGTGTGTGGTCATGAAGGCAGATTTAAAGTTCTTTGGCATGAGATACACATTAAAATTAGGTGGCATTAAGCTGCTGAAGTTGTGTAGTTCCCACTGAGACTTCCCTGAATTCTTCAATAGCATGGGATGTCTAAGAGATGGATTTTCCAGGTTTAGTGCATGAATACTGGTTTTTACAGTGCAAACAGACTGACAACTTGTCTTTTCGAGAAGACTGATGTAGTGGAATTAAGTAATATTAAGCTTCTGAAGTTGTGTAGACTCCATTGAGACTTCACAGGTTACCATATAAATCCTTGGGGGAGTCTTCACTGGATGGAATATCTATGAGCTGATGGATATTCCTGTGCTTAGTGAATGAATACTAGTTGCAAATAGACTGAAAGTGTGTCCTTCCCAGAGGAATAATTTAGTGAAATTAAGTGATATTAAGCTTCTGAAGTTGTGTAGACCGCCTGAGACTACATAGGCTAGCGAAAGTCCCTGGAGCCTCACTCGCATGGAATGTCTAAGAGATGGATATTCCGGTGCTTAGTGAATGAATACTAGTTTTTACAGTGCAAACAGACTGAAAGTCTGTCCTCTCTAGAAAAATGATTTAGCTACGGGAAATGTGACCTATGTTTTCCATGAGAGCTGTCACTCTCATTTGTTTTTAATATTTAACTGTTTCCAGCCTAAAATAAAGCTGGAAAAGGAGGCAATCATTTTCTGTAATATCAAAGAGTGAGAGAAGAGTTTCCATTAATAAGGACTGCACTCGAAGAAAATCTGGAACTAATTTCAGTGTGTGGTACTCAAAAATGGTAGCAAAAACAAGGATGATAAATTGACCAGGGATATTACAAACCTTGACGGTCTGGTCCAGCCAACAGTGACAGTAAAGAACGTATCACAGATACAATGCCAGTACCAGGTATGCCGACTACGGGTACTAGGAAACACAAAAGTAAATAGAAGTGAAAATACAAGAGTCAAGCATGATTTAGCAAGAGCTAGAGCTAGAGCAAACAATTCAAATACTGCCCAGAGAATAGCATTAGTTAAATTTTGATGCATGAAATTATGATATGTCATTCATTTCCAATCATTCTACTTCCTTTTGTTTTCTCTTCCTTTCACAAGACTGTATAACCTTGATTTCATTATTTCATGGATTCTGATAGATTCTGTACTCAGAACTCAAACTATCTGCAATAGTCCTTTTAATTCTAGGATATTAAAGCACACAGAAAACCTCTATGATAAAAATAGTACAAACCTAGGTAGAACTGCCATGTCTTCTTTATGAAGGCCTCATAAGTATACATCGCGCCTTGGAAAAGAGTTCCTATCATTGCGATTTTCTCCGGGTGTACACATCTCTGAAATCCTCTCAACCAAAAAGCTCCAAGAATATAGGCACCAGCAGAACGAATGGCTTGGTAGTTTCCAATATGTGTTGAATCCCAGCAAAATGGCTCATGCATTTGATACAAGGCATCAGTTGAAGAAATATTCATTAAGCTAGCAACACCAACGATGAATAATGCAAGACAAATACAACATGTCATTCGTTTCCTCTTAGAACCATCAAAGAAGTAAAATCCAAAAATCCTCCGCAAGTGAACAAACGGATTCAATTGTTTCTCTTGGGACCGTTGTGGCAAAGTCTCTGGCAAGAGGAAGAGAGGCACAATGAATGCAACTGCTGTCATCGCTGACAGCAGTAATGATGCATAAAAGAACCCAAGATGTAATATGAGGAAGCCATTAGCTACATTAGCAGCCGCTGACATTGTCCCTGCACAACATGCCAAGAAATATATCCAGAAGGTCCTGCTCTGAACTGAGCTGCTGATATCTGCTGTGAGAGCATAGAGTGCCAGAAGTATGGAGAACCATGATCCAGCCATGCCGTCAATACCATATGCAAGGTACATGAAGTTGAGATTGAGGTTGAATCTGTTATTGGTGGGGATAAACGATCAATGAATTCGAAATTACAGAGCCAATTTTGAAACATCAATGCCATGTACTTGACAGTTAAGCAAAGTTAAATTAAATAGTCATAAACTGATCTCACTCATAAATGCATTCTCATATCATCTAGGCATGCTGCATATGTAATATAACTATCTCCTGTCCAACCATGCAAAACGAATAAGAAAAAAATGATGTAGATCAGCACACCATCAAATCTTTTTAGAATTTACAATTGTGTAAATCTGTTCAGGAAGATATTAGGCGATTGCCTTTTGTTTCTCTTCCTTCTCCATTGTCCCCACAGAACATATGTCAATTACATCACTACTCAGAATGATTTAAAGACTTGCCAAATAATAATTGTAATGAAGAAATAAGTGCAGAACACAGATGTATGACCTGTCATGAACTTTAACTTTCCCTGTATTATTCCTTTAAATCACCAGTTTCCCAAAATTTTCACCACTGCCCGGAGGTGACCTCCAGCCATTTTAATCTCAGACCACAGCAATAGTTGCAAGGCACCTAATATAGGTACTAACTGATACCAATAACTGGCTAAGAGAAAATATTTCTCTCCCTAAATCTGTGGTCTCTCAAAACCTAACACTGTCACACTCCTTTAGTACATAGCTTGAAATGAAATGGATATTACTCACACTTTATATATACATCAGTGGGCTGAAATTCACCAAACAATGAAGTATAATTGATGTGGTATTCTGACACGACAAACATCAAACTTACTTGATGATCATACAGACCATGATCATTTTCACCATATTTGTGAAAAGTGGAATCAGCAACAGGGGACGCCGACCTAAATAGTCTGAATACGATCCAATCAGGAGGCAATTGAAAAATGCTGGTATGGTCTGAACAAAACCATAGTAAGTAAGCAGCTCGGTAGCCTAGAGTGGAAAGATAAAAAATAATCATATTTGGCAAGACAACCAGGCTGTTCATTCCCTAAATATCAGTCTCGTTGTCAGCAAAGATTTCCAGACTTTGTGACATGCATACTCCTTAATAGCTGAAATGCACATACAAGCCATATGTTCTGTCTTCTGCCCAGGTAGCTATTTACTCAGACTGTTAGCCAGCTTGGTGCATTGCTTATTTTCTCACCTGGTTAACAAACTCTGAGAAACAAGTATATAACCTTTAAAGAGCCCTCTAGGCTCTCAAAGAGCCCACATACCACAATTACGTGACCCCTGCCAAAACACCCAAAATACTCTAAACTAAATAGCAGTAAGCCACTACTTGGCCTGGATTTTGTATAATGTACATTGAGGCTTCATGCTGATTTTTTACTGACCATAAAAGGGCAAAACTGAATTTAGTAATCCTAATGTTGTATAGTTCTATTATAATGAGGGCTAGTCAAATCATAAATTCACTTTAGCAGAAGTCTGTTCTAATGGTGCAAGACTCTTATAGTCATCAACTGTTTTAGGAGGTTATCTTTTTTTTCATTAATTGTAGATTTGGCCTATATTTTTGAGGCATCTTAACTGAAATGTATTTCTGCAGCAAACATCCAGCCTTCTGAATGAAGATTTCTTCTTCAGTCAATAAAAAAGCGGAAATTTGCCAACTGACTGAAAATAAATAGTTGTACAGTAAAGGCAATAACAGAAATGAAAGAATCTAGTATAGTTTAATAAAAGTCCTGAAGACTGCACATCACTAAGAAACTAAAAATATGCTGGCGTTAAAGGAAATAATGAATTAAGACATCTGAGAGAGCGAAGGATCCTATGGAAGCTAAACGTTTTTCAAATTGCAATGTATATATAAATGTCCCTCAAACTGCTTTAAAATGGCTAAAATAAACTAGAAGTTAACAGGTGCTTATATTTTTGGGATGCCTGAAATGAAAGAATCTAGAACACTGAAGACAAACAAATCATATAAATGAACAAATACACATGTGATGAGAATCAAAGTGAGTCATTCTTAAGCATGAAATATCCTTTGGCTACTACAAGTACAATGAAACTAGCTACTCAGAGATCTGCACAGAGTTGTGTAAAACTCATTTTTTTGATATGTGGAATTTTAAGGGAAAATATAATTCAGTGCTTCATATGGACGTGCAAAGTTTGCAGATTAATTCATAAGGAGCGGAGCTATTAATAAAAATACCTTGTCCCACATTGCTACCATGGCTATAGCCTGCAAGCTTCATACTGGGCATCTACTAAACTGTAGCATTGAAGAGATGATGAACCCATTTTATCTCAATCGTCATAGCTTCCCTCACCACCTTTCCTCTTCAGTGTGTCAGGGATTGACATGAATATGATCATAAAATGAAACACAAAGTTCTCACGTGTGTCTGAATCTCATCTGCCATCTTAATCTTCGGGTCACTCTTGTTTTTGAAACAAACACCAGTGATGTGGGTAGCATTATCATATCCTTCATCATCGGCCAGTCTTTCAAAAAGGTACTGGGCCAAAAGGGAATCTCGGGCAGATGATGCTGATCTGGAATTGAGAGTACACATATGTATATAATAACAACAAAAGAAGATAAAATCATAAGTACATATTCTCTGTGCCTTTCAATGAGTTGAAATTATGCTGCTTCATCAACTTCATGCAATTGTTTGCATATGGGCCTATATTGCATATTCTGGCACAAATCATACTGCTACCTTCAGGTAATACAAAATGTAAAGGGTGCCAGTTGGTTTTTATTACCTGTATACTTACTTTTTCCATAACTTTACCATGAAGTTTCAAGGTGGTTTATTATTTATTTCATAATAGTAATATAATTGAAACCATCATCCAACAACTTTTTGTTGCATGAAATTAATGCAGTATTAGGTAAGATATCACTCTGGTTAATGCACAGGAGAATACTTCCAGACAAAATTATGAACCACTAATCCAGTTTTTTTTGTTTATATTTTCCGCAATTTCTCCATAAGATGTGGTAATTCTTGACGGATCCTGGTACTTTCCAGACTTGGAAATGTCAATGGCATTTTTCCATGTTTATCCCAGATTTTCCAGGTCCGTGGCAACCCTGTATTCATTACATAGCCTAATCTTCGGAGGGCAGAAAAAAAAACCCCAAAAACCTCAGTGATCTGCATATGCAATAATGGGCAATAACAATTCATCTCACAACAGTGTTTGCTGAACATTAAGCTATGCTTTCAGATTTAGTTCAGCATTTAGTTCAGGCTCACTCAGGCATAATAATTCTACATGCAGATCTGGATGGAATAATACAGCTCGAGTGACCAGAGCTTAAACTTAATATTTTCTGACCTAAGTAATCCACATTTTCTCTATGTGTATAATGGGGCTGGTAAAGAGAGTGAGGAACCTCACAGGGCAAAGACAGGCACAAGGGCCGAGATGATCCTTGCTCTAAGAATTGGAACTTGCTGCTTGTTTTCATGGTGATGCCTGGACAACAAAGGGGTGGATTCCTCTGATTTCCCTGCACCTGAATCTGTCATTTCTTGGGCTCTTGGTTGCTGTTAACAGCGTGTGCATCATCTGGTGGCCAGTGGTGCCCGGAAAGTTAGTATCACTACTGCTGGTTGTAATGGTGGAAGAGAGATGGTGTCGGTGGTACCTGGCAATCAATCTAATTGTTCTCCAATCGTTGGAGACACTGAAGATGATTAGGAAATCATGTATGTGGCAATATACTTTTTGTTTGATGTTCATTTTAGAGAACCTGAGAACTTCAATGCAATATGGATGGAATAACCAGCCTGTGCTTTTCATATATTTTTTCATCACATTTCACGACATATGCCTAACTGAAAGTCTACCCTTTTATAAAGCAAGCACTAATTAAAGCACAAAACCCACTGAAATCTGAGACGACCGGGATTTCGCATAATAACGAAAGAACGGTAAAACCAAATCTTGATCTTAGGTTATTCTGGCCACGTTAGGCCATTTCATTTGAAAATAAAAACGTGGTGAGCTGTTCCTTTCTTCATATCACGCTAATTTGATTGGTTTTACATCTTATTCTTTATCATAGATGATTTCAAATGAAATCAGTGTTGAAGTAAACATTATTTTGAGATTTACTGTTTTTTAAAAAAGTGTAAATTTTCCTTATGAGAACGACTAGTATCTCTTATTTATGATTAAAGTATCTTTATAAATGCTTCTATGTATAGGCTTCTTAACAACATTTTGGGACCTCAAATTTCCATTTGTCAGTGCCATCGTGTCCCATGCGCAGGGCTGATTTTGATTTTGTTTGAAACAGACTACGAGGACCTATCGAAATTAATACTTCTTGATAAAATATAATCATGCCCTATAAAACAATACCAACTTTTTTATACGAAACTTACACGTCCACACAATTTAACATTTAAGCCCATTTTTATGTTTATGTCACCAGTAAAATGATATTCTATATATTATCTATAAGAGGGAGGAATGAGAGTCCGCTCTAATATTTTCTAAGGAGTGTATCACCAAGGATTTTACCAAATCACCGTCAAAGGGACAAGTCCGAGAAGAAAGAGCGAAAAATCTAACACTGAAACCTTTTTTTTGTTCTTATCGGAGAACGATCTCAGGTCCTCTCAAGCTGCAAGCTGAACGTGCTACCACTACATCACAAGGACTCTAACTTCACAACAATTTTAAATACTTCTTGCCTGAATATTGTTTCCTAGCTTCCACGCGTGAGCCTAGTGTTCATCCGTGACCCTAACAAACACACTTCCCAACTGCTTACATTTACAAGCCATGAAAGAATTTGTAAAAGTGGACCGAGGCAACCCTAAATAATGGGTACAATAATTTTACACTTTTTCGTTCACAGGATAGATGTATGAGCGGGTGGCCCAACAAATCAATGGATTTTAAGCAGGCCTACTTAAACCCAACCCTCCCCCCACCCTTTTTCATAACCACCATCGATAACATGGCCCATGGCTGTTAATATCCCTAATACTATAGTGTATCCCTGATGTGCTTTGGCAATAGCTGCTATCATATAATATGATATCTCAAGTGACAACACTTTATCATATAACATCACACCTCTGTCCTTTATCTTATCAATATGTAACCGGGTGGAAAGGTATATAGTGTTCAATCTTTATTATTAAGGGGGAGGAATATGAGCTAAGTCTGATAATTTTATTTTTCAAATGTTACATAATTATCTGTGGAAATGTGTCACCAGGGGTTTTACCAAAAATCAATTTTAAGATGAAGAGCCGAAAAAACCTACACTAGGAAATGTCATGCCCCTATAGGGAATCGAACCCAAGTTTGAACGTGCCATCACTACATCATAGGGACGCTAACTTCACTGCAATTTAATTCTTAAATATCTACTAAATACACACTTCCCGACTACTCACACTCCCCTCTGCTTATCCACGTCATGTCCTCATGACAATTTACAGTTCTCGATGAGTATGAGGTCATTCTCACATGATATCTCATCTCCATCGGCATGCTGTCCACAAACCTGAGGCCATTCTTATATTAAGACATCCTGTTAAGACATCCTGCCACCGTCGCCAAGTGTGAACACTCGGGAAGTGTATCAGGGTCACGGGTGAACACTAGGCCAGCACGTGGAAGTTAGGGAACATAATGGTAGGTATTTAAGAATTAAATTGCTGTGAAGTTAGCTTTCCTGTGAAGTAGTGGTAGCACGTTCAGACTTGCAAGCTAAGAGACCCTGGGTTCGATTCCCGATAGGGACATGAAATTTTCTAGTGTAGGTTTTTTGCAGTTCTTCTCAAGATTGATCCTTTACAGTAATTTGGTAAAATCCCGGTTGATCCACATCCATATAGACTATAATTATATAAGTTTGAGAAATAAAATTATCAGACTGAGCTCACATTTACCCCCTTCACTAACCCTTGCCTGAAGGTTGACTTTATTATGCGCAGACTGTCCGTCGTGCGGAAGAAGAATGGGGAGGTGAGGTATCTTATTGACAAGCCCAATTTCAGCATGCCGAAGTGTAAACAATTCCAAAGCGCTCACACCTTGTGAAAGCATATTTTTGTTCCCGCACAAAATATAGCCCGGACTTTGAAGTCATTTGTCAAGCTTTCCTCCAGTTCAGACCAACGTCAAAAAGCAGCGTGAAAAAATACTTCAGCTCAGTGCACGGTAAGCCAAAGTAATCCAGCTTTCTCAAGAACGGCAAACCTCAGAAAAGGAATTTATGTGCAAAACAATCATGCGCCACATTGAAAGTTGTACACCGGTACTAAGAGCTGTGCATCTTGGAATAGCGTCCTTCTCCGGTGTATCCAAGTAGGAGTGTCCACTTTAGAAATTAACTTCCAAAAATTCAAGCATAGTCGGGGAGACGTGTCACGTCATAGTATCAGTTCCCATCCTCTGTCAAGGTTTTGCCCAGTTCTTGTCATGCAGAAATACAACGCAGTCCGGGGCCCTGCTCATGGGCCTTTGTTTATTCAGGAGAATGGTAGGGCTGTCTCCAGGCATTTTTTTTTGTACAGCGTTGAAAAATGCCCTCATATCGTTAGGCAATTCTCCATCCGCTTACACATCGCATAGCTTCCGCGTAGGGGCAGCATCCGCGGCGGCGGCGAGGGGTTGCTCTGATGCTGTTATCAGGCAAATGGGCAGATGGAGCTCCAATGCATTCAAATCTTACATTCGCATCACTACAAGTGATTAACTAGTGCGATCATGGTCGTTCTGCTTGCTATCTCCTTTTTGGTGAATGCTTTATATTTTGCTTATTCCTTATTGTATTCTATGGATGGCAGTGCGCTGCTTCTTGTATCCTCAGGATGGTGGTGCGCAGATGGAGTTCCAAGTTCTGGCTGGGTCGGGCTCTGCTGTTAGCTTGGGGTTCTTCCTGTGCACATGCACTTCACATGATCTTAGCAACTATTTAAATTTTTGTATTTAAAATTCTTATTAACTTACTTATGCCCTGCTTCATGCAATCAATACGCGTGTGCCTCTTTCTTATGTTTGCTTCACACGTCTGTACAGTCATGCGAAGAAAGAATTCCAAATTTTCGCTGGGTCGGGCCCGGCAACTAGCTTGGTGTTCTTTTGGAACAATTTAATGGCCTCACTTGCTTTTGGTCACATGTATGTACAGTATGTGTCCGGGGATCATTGTTACTTGTTGGTGAGTGACATACCTCGTGATTCATGATATGTAAGTTTGGGTGTGTGATATCAGAATTCCGGTTGCTGGGTCGGGCCCATGCAGCACGACTTCTTGCTGATCACATGCATTTGGTCTGTTTGGCAGATAATTAATTATGTTACTCTGAATCCCGTGAGCGTTAGTCATGGCGATAACTCGCTGCATGTTATGGTTGGCCAGGAACTGATGTGGTTACTGTGGCAGTAGTGTTGTGGCGGTCCCTGTATCTTACAGGGGGTGGCGTTGGACCCCCACAAATTGTTAAGTCCATGTGCAAATAATATAAAAAATGAAAGTATTGATAATATGATAATATCATTAAGGGCAGCCTTTTTGTTAATGGGCATACTACCAATATGATGTTGGTGAGAAAAGAAAAATGACTGATAGTTTAATAAAAATAAAACCGTCACTTCACAGAAGTGGCCATAGTTAACCACATCAACAATTATGGAGTTTGTTATGTTTTGAACATAAATGTATTTATGTTGGAAGCATGAGGACATAAATCTGTTACATGTCGTTAAAGGTATGAAGATGCCAATGTTTTTTTTCACTGTTGGCACTAAAAGGTATAGACCCCTTTCCCCATGGCCAGTTTATGGCCAGTTTACTGATTTTAAAGGGACTTTAAAGGTGCATACTTTAATGCCAGTTGCCATTGGCATCTTCATACCTAAACGGAGCTGCTGCAGCAGTGGCAGATTTATCTAATCAATAGCAAAGGTAGCATAATTTAATATGCAACGAGCTCAGCACTAGATATTTACAAGCTGTCTGGTAAAATGGGGACTCCTAGTGTAACCTGGTGGTAAGGCATAGTTTTCATTATTCATTAAAAGGGAGGAATGTGAGCCTAGGCTGATAATTATCTCGGAGACTGTGTCACCAGGGGTTTTATCAAATTACTATGAAGGACAGACCAATTTTGAGAA